>JAAAKB020102624.1:0-13062 GCA_010014835.2 Apostichopus leukothele | reverse complement strand
CAGGAAGGGTGGGTGATGGGAGCATGAATAGATCATTTGTGAATTAGTGAAAGCCCGAAGGATGATAAAATGCAATATGAGTTTAGTTTTTCATCATATGTTTAATAACATTTTGTGATATTAGAAGTCGCCAAGTACCTCAATTGTTGTATGTCTCTTAATTATTGTGTGACATTTTTTGGAATCGGGAAAGCTGCGCGACTATGCTGTGAAATTTGTAACATGATAATGAGTAATGCAGTGGTGTGTACAAAGGGGAAGTCTGGGCAGCACGTGGGGGGAGGGAAGGGGGGTTAACCCATCCGTCAATCGTCAGGTGGAGGAAAGGGGATCAATCAAGGGTGCTTTTACAATTCAAGAGTATTCATCGGCACAACTTTGTGTTACAGATATAATTATAGACCAAAGTCAAAATACACCTCAGAACGCACCATTAGATGTGTAAACTCTCTTGGTAGGACCCCCTCCCCCGAGACACCAACATTGGAGCCTACATGAACTATTTTGTAAAATCTAGCTCCGGCCCTTCCAAATAGGTACATGCCACCCACCCGCCTAAATCGGTCAGGATCGAGTGAGACTTTGCAGTGAGCACCTCACAGGAAAAATATGCTTGTGTCACTGGATTTTTATCTCCTATTTATCAGTGAACTGCACAATTGTAAGGATTCATAAATAATACTTGCTGTATGAATACATCTTTTGACACTAAAAATTCCTGTCACTTCAAAAATGAAAACCGCTAATGAAATGGAATGAATTTTGTAAAGATATGGCAAAATGTATTGTATGGTAGCTAGAGAGTCCACCTTTGGAAAGGAATTTGAATCGAATAATGCCAAAACTCTCAAAGGGAAAAAAAAAAATTAGGAGCGTAGCATCGAAATCAGACTCGATAAAGTGACTTAGGGCCGTGTCTGCATTCTTTACTCCCTTCAGCCCGGTGGTGTCCCGAAGGGGTTTCTTAAACTTCCTGGAAGAAGAGACCGCCGGATGGGTGACCAGATACGTAGTGGTGAGGCGGCCATATGTCTTTATCTACTCGACCGATAAAGATCCCGTAGAGAGGGGATTAATCAATTTGGCATTGGCCAGGATTGAGTACAGCGAGGACCAGCAGGCTATGTTGAGGGTAAGTGATTCTGAAAGAGCAATGGCCGCCTCTCCTCCTCAACAGGTGAATACTACAAAATAATTTAATCAGCAGAATCAGTGACATAACCTGGAGAAGTAGTGGGAAAGAGAGAGACTTTCCCCCTGTACCCAGAATCATGCCTTCCCCCTCCCCACAACCCTTTTCCCTCCCCCAGGGAAAAAAAAGGGTCCACAAAAAAAAAGACAATTTTTACATATTTACATAGTAAATGTGTAGTCCGAAATGTGAAACGATTCACCTTCAATTCGTCTTTGGAAAATGAAACTTGAAAACTCCCCAAACCCTTCTTGCACCCCTCTCCAAACCCTCTCCCTCAATGCATATCCTGGTTATGACACTGGAGAGAATTCTGAAAGGCATCTGCATGCTTCATAAAAAAATTTTAAGTTTAATAGTGAAAAGGCTGGCAGGATGACTCATGATACTTGATGTAATGCGTTATCAGACCATTGTTGTATATTTTTTAGCAAGTTTTATTTTACCATTTAGTAATGCTGCCTCCAAATCTGTAAAGTCATAAAACTATAAAAATAATTAATATAGACTTCACATTTTATTTTTCAGGACAATGATTAATTTTATTCCCCTCAACATCATTGAAATTTTAGATTGTCTTAAAGATTTTTCACAAATAAGCCTTACATTTGTATAGTCTTAATATGAGACTATCCCCCCATACATTGGGTAGGGTCAAATCGGACCATGAAATGTTTCACAGAAGTGAAACATTCCATAGGTGGCAGCAAAAGTGGTGGTATCCAGGGGTGGACCAAGGTACCTCCCAGGTGCCACCTCTTTGGAAAATATCCCATCACTTAAAGTTAGCTTCATTCATTCATTTAACTTCATAATTTTGCTCAGAGCAAGGTACACAGTGGAAAAATCAAGCAAGCTTTACAGACAGGCATTCCTTAATTATTGACAATGTTTTCTTTATACGCTCCGCTGTGTCGGTGGTAATTTCTGAGCCTACAGATCAGTATCTCCTGGGGCCTTTTTCTTTTTCCCCCGAAAAAAGCCTGTATCTGTCAATTTTGTCTTAAAACTTTGACCTAGTATTACATTACTGGTCTTCTAATATATATAGGAGTTCTGTTGATTCAGTTTATCGGTTTTCAATAGTTTATCGGCGTCAATAACAAATCGGCGTCAAAAAACAAATAAATCGCTGCAGTTTCTTCATCTTTGTCTTCTTCTACCTTTTTTAAGGCTGTTTTGAAGCAGCGATGGTCGTCACGAGACCACCGAGTCGAGAAACAGTCTTTTGCAGACGTTTGTGTTTAAGTATCACTTGTAACTATTCTTTCGGTCTACAGACTCCCAACACGTTCACAGTCAGTACCAAGTACCGAGGATTTCTACTTCAGACTCTGGCAGATAAGGATCTCTTTGACTGGCTGTATGCATTCAATCCTCTCTTAGCCGGTTCTATTAGGTAAGAGAGCGGTAGAATTATTACTATTTTTATACAAATTTTACATACTAGGAAATTTTAATTTTTTTAAATTTTATATATATATATTGCTTTTTCAACATAAGTGATTTATTATCTTTTGCCTGTAGGATTGCCTGAAAAATATGTTCTCCAAGTAATGGAAGTTCTGTTTCTTTCATTTTCTATCGTTGAAATTAGATCATTTTGTTTTTCTTTCTTTCTGATTTGCTGTTGTCTACATTGTCTATTGTTTAAGTCACATGTTGAGATCAATTTTCCGAGGAAAGATTAAGAAGGCTACGATATACAGCTCTGTGAAAGTTCCTTTCATACGCAGCACAGTACGCTCTAAAAAGTCACTTGGACACCCTTCTTTCCCCTCTCCCACTCCCACCCCTCACCCATCCTTCCCCTCTCCAATCGACTACCATTCCCAATATAACACTTTATCTGTTGGATTTGCTTTTTAACATAAAAACTAGTCAGTTTTCCTTTAATATTGTAATTTCAATCCTTACTTTACTTTCACTCACAGATCTAAACTTGCAAGAAGGACCAACGACATGGCCGTGTAAACTTCAACAGCCGCCATCTTGAATCAAGCACAGAGAATCCATAGCAATGGTTGATATTCTGTATATACAAACAGCTCTCTATTTTTGCAATGAAAGTGGTCACATTGATAGTGTACATTAGATCGGGGTCCAGAAGCCGTTAAAACCTGTCATGATTGTCAGTATCGATATTTGAAAAAATTTCTTGTTATTTGTTTGGAAAGTTAAAACTATCTTATAAGTCTTATGCATTGGAGAAAACGAGTCAAGAGATTAACATTGGGGGTTAAAGTTACTCACTCTCCCAACAGGGTGTGTATTACTGGGATATCCTTTGACCTGTAGGTCACCAAGTGTTAATTAGGTATAGCATGGATATATGTATGTAATATGCTCTCAGATTTTAATTACTCCTTATGCAACTATCTGACTGGCTGAAAATGTGTCAATACTCCAAAATGAAAATAAAAATAAAAACTGTTTTATTAATAGCTTCACCCACTATTGTGAATGCAACAAAAGCAACAAATGTCAAAGTGAAAGGAGGCATAAGTTTAGGGATGGTCCAGCCCCCCCCCTGCCCCCCCCCGAACTGCGGGTGGCTTCCCATTTTCTTCCTGATTCTAGGCAACTCATGCTTGGTGCAACTTTTGTACGCCATGGTTTCAAACTTTGAAATGCCTGTGAACTGACTATGCGTAACGTGTGCAGTGTACTTCATCCCATGACATGTCGACTCGGGAACAGAAAAACGAAAGTTTGGATTTGTTAGAAATATCGGGTGATATAAACTCAGATAACAGTGGATCAAGAGTTATCAGAGATGTAGAAGTCATTTGAGTATGTCTCGGGCCACTTGAAATAAGGGAAGGTATTTCATAACGCCTGGGTCGAAGATAAAACCATTCACTTTTGAATTTGTTGAAGAGTGTGCAGTCAACCTTGCACACTTTTGTAATTGCTTTAGGAGCAGTGAAGATCTCATAAGGATTAAGCATGGTGTCCTTGGGGGGTGGTGGGGTGGGGGGTATATGGATAAGGGGATAGTGGTGAAAGTGCTTATCATCACCAGTATTCATGGATAGGGGGCATGGCATCCTGACACATATACTATCCACCAGACTAGGAGCGAATGCACACCTCACTTTTCAACAATTTGCATGTATGTACATTATTTGCTAGGATCTTTCAGTGGAGTGTTTGGAAATTACGAATTTGAGGATTATCTTCTTTGACAAATGGACCAAGATTTTATTCTTATGTGGATCACTATCGAATAATGGTTTATGTGTGAAAACAAACAATCCGGTGCTTTTGCTTTTCCGAAAGGCTTTTACGAAGGTTTTATGTATTTAAAAAGAGAGTTGTGCATAGTAGTTATTTCAAGCCACCTCCTACGATTACCTCGCTGTACAGATTTCAAGGCTTATCCACCGCCAAAGTGTCGCAAAATGTATTCGTCGTTACAGTAGTCTAAAAGTCGTATCATGATCGTCTATTAACACAACGACATATCCAGTATCTTTATCATGCTCTGTGGAAGATTGTCAGAGTAAGGGAACAGTTTGTTGGAAGTCAGGCGATTATTTTTATGTACAGTAAAAAAAAAAAATCAGAAATTTGAAGATAAATAACTGCATCTAGTTAAGGCAAATAATTTGAAGAAGAAGAGGAAAGAAAAAGAGAAGGAACTAAATTACACAAATTTTGGATGAAAAATGTATAAATAATTTTCAGGTTTTTATTTCATACAGAGAATAAAAATAGAAAGGGGATGTTTTTTTTTTTGCAAATGGTTGGAATGAACATGTGTTCTAATATGTTTATTTGTTCCAAGTAGTATTTTATCACAGCTATCAGAAATGACTGGCACACAGTTACAAGGCATGCTCAGTTATGTCTTTGTGGATCTTCTTGATTATGATGTCAAATTCTTTTTGAAATATAAAATCAATATAAACTCTGTGGAATAATTCTGTAGTCATTCCCATGTATGGAGAAAGTTTAGAAAAATGTTTAGGTGCCTGATCAACCGAAAATGAAATCTAAAAGTTATGAATGAAGAATGTAGAAATTTATTCTTCTGATGCTACCATGACAACCATGGTTACAGAGAGAGTAATCTTAAACACTGAAGCGGTCAGTCAGAATTGCTCAGTTTGAAAAGGAAATGGGTGAAAAAAGAACATTTTTCTCTTGCTAAAAGCTTCTCCTTCTTTTGTTTTTATGAAGGATAGCATTAAATTACTGCTTTTTATGCAAACGAGTTCAAATTAAATTTGTGCTGATTGTGGATTGGAAAGAAAAAAAATAGAAAAAGCTGTGCAATTTATTTAATATTTAGCAATGTTTGTTTTTAGTGATGTATTCCTTGTGCAATAGCAGTCCATTACTTGAAGTTTTATTTTTCCTATGAAAACAATATAAATACATATATACATATCTATATATTTTGTTTACCCTACTTAAGAGTAGTGCTGCGTATCCCACGTCTTTTTGTCGTTTGAAAAATGTATATTTGGTGCAAGTCCTTAAAACTATGTAGTAGCTATATTTAATTAATACTAAAAAAGCAAATTGAAAAGTTCCAAATTTTCAAAAGAAATTGGTTTGTGCAAAAATGTCAATGATAGAGTTCTGTGCGAGGATAATGTAGATAAGTTTGTAAATAAAATATGTTGCAAGTGGTATTGTTGATGTAAGTAAAGCAGTATTAAAAAAAGGTATATATATATATATAAATATATATAGCATCATGAATATTCATTGCAGAATTAGCATATTTGTGATCAGAAGGCCAAACCTGTTTTCAACTTCTCATGCAAACTATTAAAAAAACATAATTATGATCATAACTTGACATCTGAGGTAGTTATAACATGTCATGATTTAATGTTGTCAAAGAGTGGAGGTGGGGAGCGGGGTCACATTTCTGCCCATGTTGTATTACACATATTCATCAACTGAGATCACTTCTGTGGGCAAACCCATTTTGAAAGGCAGTACAAACCTCATAGTTTGTTTTAACTTTACGCATTTCTTATTTTACATGATATTTAGGTTAAAAGAAATAAGCTTTTTTTTTTGCTTGCTGCAATCTAGTTACCCTTGTTGCTTTCAATTGGTTTTTCTGTCAGTCATTTAAAGTTAGCAATCTGATAGGAGTTATATAATTTGTTGGACATACTGATAAATTCGGTTAAAATAAAGCTGTAGCATGCAGCTAGCAATCAGTACTTGAGTGTAAATTTAAAATTGTTAAAAAATTATGTTGCTCTGAAAAGCATTTTATACTCACTTTATTCTATTGACAAATAAGTTTTTTTTTTGGTTAATTAGAATACCACCCGAAACATTTGCATGATAATTAATTTCAACACCGGGGTTTTTTTTTCCTTTTCTTTTTGTTATTTTGCGTTTATCTTCCAAACAAGCTATGCACATGCTAGGATCAGATTAAGTAGTAGTACAGACTGCTCTTACCGGTGTAGCTAAGGACAATTTTGGTATTGAAGGATGTGCTATGCGAATGTCCAGTACAGTCCATCAATTGTTCAATATGATGACAGGTTTTTACATTTCTAACCCTTATTTTCTTTATAGGGGATGGTGGGAGGATGGAGGGAGGATGGAGGGAGGATGGAGGGAGGATGGAGGGGTTCATAATATCAAAGCACAAGTTCTTGCCAGTTTTAATTGGATATTCAATCAAGTTTTTCTTATATGGTTAAAGTAATACAAGTTTTTGGTATTTAACGAAGGCACACGTTTTGTTATTGACTGTAACACTGTCACCTCGCCTGCTACGGTAACTATGGTAACTTTGCTTCATCCAGTCTTGGGTGTCCAAGCAAGGAGCTGCCCATACACAAATAAAACAGGAATATTGTAAGGCTAGAATCATGATTAAACTGGTTTGTTTCCATGGTAACATCTCCCACCATTGACAAACCATTTGGAACACATTTTCTTAGTTTGACTGGCAGAATCGCTCTTTGCCAGACGTGTAAATCCTTGCAAATCCAAATTGACCTAGCCCAACTCGCTTGTAGGCATTGGGATGATAGTTTTGCCACAGGTAATTACAAGAACAAATCTATCCAACCATTGATAGGAAACATAACTGTAAATTAAGTTAATAAGTTGGGAAATGTATGTTTTCTTTAAACTTAAGTAACAAACTGTATTAAAGAAGTGGTTTTGAAATTTATAGAATGGTTCATGTTATAAAGGGTAGCAATTGCTTGTTACATTTGTAAATCTGTGAGGAGGGGAAGAGGTGCTGTGGGGGAAGGGGGTGGGGCAGTGGAATTAGATGAGAATAAAGTCTGAAGCATTCATTGTATAAGCCAAACATGTAATCCAATAGGAAAATTGTACATTTTCTGTTCAAAAGCTGCACATAGTCGCCCTATTAAATATAAAACACAAACGACACCTTGCTAAGTCCCGAAAGTGTAGTTTCAATGGAATAAAGTTATGACTGTATTATCAAGGGCAGGGAAGACCATATAAACTAATTCAATTTCTACATGCACAGTTTAAAAAATAGATTCATCATATGAAAAATTGAAAAAGTTTTAAAAAAGTAGCAGACAATACAGACATTTTGAAAATTTTATGCCATTTATTTCTGTGCATAATATTTCAGTATTTAAAAAAAGTTTTGAATTCTCATTCCATCTCTAATGAGTATTTTATCGTGGCTCAGTCTCACCATTACATGTATATTGATCAATGTGTGTATTATGTCTCATTAAGCTGCAAACTTATCTAAATGAATGTGACTGGTAGGTTAGAAATTGATTGCAATGTCTTATTGGCTGCAGAGAAGTCTCTTCATTAAAATGCAATTTAAATGTTTTTCAAAGTAATTAATTGACGTAAAATATATACCGCAGGATCTATAAAGCAATCTACGTTGAAGAAACAAAGCAAAATGGAGATTTTGTCAGAGAAGACAAATATTAATTTCTTATAATAGCGCATCTAACAGGAAAGTATACAAAAACTGAAATAATGTGCTGTGAACTCGATGAATTACCGTCACTGGCACCTGTTGGATTTTTTAAAATAAATTTCTGATTGAACGACTTAAAAAGTCGTCGAAAGTCATAAAACAACCGAAGAGATCAATCAAAGTTTTATGGAGTTTTAACTGCTATATATTAAATATGCAATTCTGGTCACAAGTTCGAAAGTATCATCAGTTAGAGATATTTTTGTTTAGTTGGCTTAAATTGTTAATGTTATGACACATCTTAAGTTAAAGTAAATTCCTTGTCTTCGTTTATTCCTTCTTTTCCTATGTTCTTATTAACCCCACGAAAAAAGTCAAGTGTCATGTAAAAAGTGATGTGCATAGTAGATCCATGTTAACGTTTAACATTCATTATCAAGAATGCAATTTCTTTGTAGCATGCAAAAATACTCATGTGAGGTCAAAGGTCAATCATACTGCTTATCAAATCTTATTAATTGTATTGTGAATTTAGCTTGCTTGTACATAGATGATGCTTCATGATTCAATGGAAATAATTAGATTAAATGAAATGACAAACAAAAAAAACCCATTTTCCAATCGCTGGTCTTTTCTTTTCGCAGTGATCATCTTTATACATAATTTACATATATACACAAATACAAATATACACATTCTACGACTACACACATAACCTTATAAATGACATTCCATGATTGTCCAGGAAGGGAAAAAAATACCTATCGTTTATATTTTATTTTCATTTAGCCTTTGAAGAAGATCCTGCTAGGATCGAAACGTCAGGCCAACTTACTTTTACACATTCTCTTACACTGTAGGCTCTCTAGTGGATAAGCAGTTTGCTAACAGTTTTATTTTATTTAGTTTATATTTTAGCTTTAAAACAGTTCTGGTGCACTTTGGGCATTACATACGAACGATCATGGGTGCAAATGATGAATGATCGTCATCCCAAACAAGAAATTTATTTCACAGGGCTTGTCATATCATCCAAAGTTTTCCTGGTCATATTATTACCCTGGAGAGTGTAAATGCTCGCTGTAACTTAAATGCTTACGATTGTACTCATTGATCTAATGAAAAAGAAACAAACAAAAGAAAGGAAATCAAAATATTTACATAACGTTTCTACACAGCGACTCTGTGGTGTCATTTTGCACTGAAGCACCGTCCATCCTCTGGTGTTGCGGTGCGTGGTAACTCGGCGGGTTCATTAACTTTCCTATGCTGTGTTCAAGACATGTATAGCTGATGGACTGCACTGATGGACACTTTAAGTTGCCATGTTTTGAAAGTCCAATTTTTAATCATCTCACTTTCTCATATATGACTAAAAAGGCTAGAAAGCCTAGAATGAAAAAACGGCTGAAACTGCTACAACGAAGCAAGGAAACATCAAACCAAGGAAATACCTGGTTCACCTCTAAAACTCCAAACTGTTATGTACGTACAGAGTTGTAACCAGTCAATTCATTTTGCTGTCGAGTTGAGTAGTTGCCGGTGATTTTCGTGAGTCGAGTTGTTGGCTCTAGTCCACGGTACTCTTTCTATGGTGATATACTTCACCGCCTCCCTTGAGTCGTTGCACAACACTGCTGATGGAAGAACGACTCCTACCTTGGGTCACTGACCAACAACAAAACGATCGGTACTGCCCCTAAATATACTTGATAGACCAATAACAGTTTTTCTCCTCTCTCCTTACTGTCTCCTCAAAGTTCTTTTCTCTTAAATGAGAGGATTTATTATTTTGGCAATCTTTGGCATGATTTTTCTTATAAATCAAAGAATTTACAAATCAAAAAGCTTCCTGGAGCCTTCCAATCTCTTCATGGAATTTCACCAGCTCTCTCTCCTTTTTCAAACTAGCTTGTTGCTCCTCGCAGAATCTGGCCGCATCTTTAACGCTTTGCTCTGGAATGTTGAGCTCTTTCAGCAAGGCACAGTTATCTTTCAGTAAATCCTGTCAAAGGAAAGAGATGTCAAATTCCATAAATAATGATTTGCCTATGAGCACCCCCCCCCCCACACCCAAGAGGTCAAACGTATCAATAAAGAGTCCTCTTATTAAACCTTACATGTTATAGATTTATGATATATACAATACTTTAGTCTTAAGGCAACTCTATTAGTTATATATGTATGTGTGCGTATATATATTCATATATATATTCATATATATATATATTCACATATATACATATATGTATATAAATAAAATATATTTTCAAGATTTTATGCAACGTTTATGATATTAATATTGTGTTCGAGTGACGAGAGCAACTGTGTTACCAATGTAATCGGCTCTTTGGTTGATATCGTCTGCTGTTTATTGTTGATTTTAGCCAGAAAGTGTCATATCCTAACAAACAAGGAACTTGGCAAGCTGATTATATTACTGCAGCTATTCTGATATTCAAGAAACTCACATTTTAAAATCTGCTAAGTGTTTGGAATACTCCTTTAAGGCTACACTGACGTCATCACCTTCGTAAGGGCAAGAATGTTACCACGACGGTACAACTATCAGTGACATCCAATACCATTTGTCCTTGACAAATTTGTGATGCATTGCAAAACATATTATTCGGGGTCATAAACATCTTTATGTTTCTTTAGTACTTTTTTTGCTTTATAGTATTTTTGCTTGTGATCTTAATGGATCGTGTGCTCGTCCCGTTGATTGATGAGCCAGTGATGTTTAAGAGATCTTTTTTCAACACAAAAATACCGGTATAGTACTATCAGTTATAACATGGACAAATAATATGATCGAATTTACATAACGTATTTCATTTCCTGTATGCACAACAAGCAATTAATCTTACTCGATAACGAGCAGGTAATTTCAACTATTAACACTTTTACATCATTAACATGAGATGAATTAGAACATGTTCATTAATTAACTCGTTCCTTCAGCTCACTATTGCAAGTTTGCATAAAGGTTGTAATTATTATCTAATGTAACTATAATGTTATAAACATTAGTTTAGATATACGTTATCACTCATAACTAGTTTGAAAACAGTTGTAAAATTAATTCATCTACTTACGATGACTCAATGGAAGATTGTTATGTAGAAGTCAATCTCATAGGGCATAATCGTGGCTTTTAAAAATAACTTTAAAACTAATAACTAATCCAGCTGCAGTTATAATCCATTAATCCACTACAGTAGAACTCGATCACACAAGTTATACTCGTAAGTTCAGATATATGTTATCACTCATAACTAATCTGAAAACAGTTTAATATTTATTGATCCACTTACGATGACTCAATAGAAGACTGTTATGTAGAAGTCATTCGCATTAGGCACAATCGTGACTTTTAAAAATAAATTAAAACTAATAACAAATCCAGCTGTAATTATAATAGTAACCCATTAATCCATTACAATAGAACTCGATCATATAAGTTATAATCGTAAGTTCAGATATATGTTATCACTCATAACTAATGCGACAACAGTTATAATATTAATTCATCTACTTAAGATAGCTCAATACTAAATTGCCACATAATTCGATCAAAACCCCCAAAAGTTGGAACATTTGAGTTTTGATTCGATATGATTAGTAAAAGATCATATCCAAAACAAGATAATATGTTCTGATTTCTATGAAAACGTCATCTAAGTTGAATATTATTCCCAAGCAACATAATCGAGTAACTTTCCATTGACATTATTGACTCGCATGAAAACTGGACGCAATCAACATAACCACACCTTTTTGAACGCATGCAGGGTTGTATGCGGTAGCTTCTACTAAATACTCTATGCGATTAAACAGTTATCTGTTGGCTTATACACAATGTATTACGGCAAGATCTTTTGCTGTCGGACATCTATCTAGCCTGTATGTGGACCGGATCTCTAACTGACAAAATTATCCAGATTTAACAAAAAAGTTTGTTATTTCAAGATTGGATAGCAATAAAGTTAATAATACCGAACCATTTAAATCTTATCGAGACATTTGAATCGATTAAGGGAAAGCCACCTGAGGTCATATCGTGTCAATGAACTCACTTTGAAATGCATCACGACAGAGGCCTTTGATGAAAGCTAGACATATCAACGCTAAATGGACGGAAATGACTAGGATATATTTGAACATTTGTCCATTTATCTGTCCTGAATATCGTGAGCAGTATACATTATCGATAGAAGAGTATTCCCACTTTGGTAAATATATCAACGTGGGATGGATAAATTGAATCGAATTTCCTCTGAACGTGTTCAACCATAGACGTTTTCTTATAATAAAGTTAATAGTTTTTTTTCCCTTCTTTTTATTTCTGTCTTATTCCAGCGAAGGAACTATTATATCGTATACATAAATTTACAATTCCATATTCAGATAGATGGGAATTTAAGGGGGAATATTGCGTTTTTAATATCTGCAGGGATTATTATATCCATGTTTAATATATCCATTTCTACATTGCGACGTCTAACACTGTTGGTCAAAATTCCGACCTGTATATAGGTGTACTCTGTGTTTCGACAGTAAACATTTGTTACATTAGGGAAGATGTGTTAGCAATAGATGACACTTGTATTACTTAAGCTATTCCAATGATTTCCCCTACATTCTATGGTTGAAGAGTTTGTCGGTAAATATTATACAACATGATGTCTAAGATACATTAAGACAGAAACATTGAAAGGTGTCAGGTTTGAAGACATCTTTTAGAATCAAATAGGAGAATGCAAGCAATGTTTGAAATAATTGGTTAAATTAGAATATAAAAAAATAGGTCGATGTCTTAGTTTTAGTCCATCCAGCCAGCTAGCCAGCCAGCCATTCATTCATCCATCCATCCATCCATCCATTCATCCAGCCAGCCAGCCAGCCAGCCAGCCAGCCAGCCAGCCAGCCAGCCAGCCATCCATCCATCCATCCA
>JAAAKB020102515.1:0-13062 GCA_010014835.2 Apostichopus leukothele | reverse complement strand
GTGTATTTTTGTAGACTTACGTACCAAATGGTAATGCTGGTGCAGATGATGTGGTTTTGGCTAACATTGGATCACAAGTCAGGGCGTACGATCAAGAAGCTTCTGACAATCAATACACCCCGATCTGGGCTCTCATCATTACCTGGGTTGGCGTACCTCAACCAGTGGACGATGCCACTCTTTTCCCTAACAGAGTAAGTCTTACGCATTTCTCCATAATGCTTTAGATGTTACAAGTTTAAACATTAGCTGTTTCAATTTCATGCCCAGTACTTGACATCCTATCAATATATTTTCAGCAAGTGGTAAAATGTGTAAATGATAAGTGTTTTGCTGTTAATCTAGGTCTCCCTGAAAATGATAGAGTAGCGCATACTGAATACCTCACTAGTGTGTGCAAGTGTATGTATATATACATTCTATATATAAATAGTACAAATTGTCTGCCCTCAGTGCAGGCTACCAAACAGCCTTGTTAGGAATATATTAAAACCATCTCACATTTACTCACTCAGGTCAACACATACCAGGCAATCATATCCATGAACGGACTTCAAACGTACATAATCCAACAATACCAAGAAGGATCCCTACAGTGGAGTGTACCAGACCTGCTGAATCCTAATTTGGTGATTGGGTTTACAGATGGCATGGGTACCTTCCAGAATGCTCACACGGATCCCACCATCTTTCCAACGACACTACAGGAATTTGAGATTGACAGAAGGATTGGAAACACTGATAACCTTGGTCAGTGGATTTTTAGATTGGACCAGAATCCATACGGTGGGACTGGAGCCAAGGCAGAGTGTCGGGCTCGTTACTTCAGTGACCTGGCTAACTTTGACGCTACAGTCTTACTCAATGCCCCACTCTGTCCATGTACCCTTACCGCGAATGATCCAGCTTTTATCAACTGCCGAAGACCTCAGGCAGATCTGTTTGTGGAGGCGATAGTTGGTATGTGATCGCACTAATTATGCATGCAGTATCCTATGTAGGCCTATACAGATTTTAAGGAAGCTTTATCATTTGGTTAAGTTAGA
Organism: Apostichopus leukothele; assembly: GCA_010014835.2. Lineage (NCBI taxonomy): Eukaryota > Metazoa > Echinodermata > Holothuroidea > Aspidochirotida > Stichopodidae > Apostichopus > Apostichopus leukothele. The sequence goes on along the minus strand of JAAAKB020102515.1, from coordinate 12,016 downwards.
GATGGCTTTGTTTTGATACTAGCAGGATCGTCTTCAAAGCTAGCAAACTGAAACAAAAACAGAAAGAACACACTAGACAGATGGATGTCTTCTAAATTGGACCAATGAACACTGAGTAGAGTAAATATAGACTTAACAGTAGATGAAAGGACCAGCAAAGATGAAGAGAGGGGTGTAGGAGGGGGTTAGGTATGTAGAAAGGGAGGGGTGTAGGAGGGGGTTAGGTATGTAGAAAGGGAGGAAGGGGGTATAATCATTTTCATCTAGTAAAAGCTTCCATTCTTAAAATTATTTGCTTGTCTTTTTTACCCAGACTACTGCATTTATTTCAAATACCAGTCTGTTTTCTTCAGAACATTTTACTGCTAACCTGCAGGAGCCAATTTTTTTCATGAAAAGAATATTAATCAGGGACTCATTTTTTTAAACCATTTTGAATTCCAAATTTCTTTGTCATATGTCTTCCTCATTCTGTTCATCGAAATAGTTTGCACTTTAGTGTTACATGCATGTTACATGAGAAAGAAAAAAAAAACAACCTATTTTGAAATGAGACCTACGGTATTCTAGAAAGCGAAACAGATTTATTTATAATTGGCTTTTAAAATTAAATTCTCTCAGGAATTTTGTTGGACTATGCATAAACAGCAGCCAGGGTAGGTGTAAAAAAATTGATAACTTTCATTTAAAACAAAGAAGTAAATTGATTTAATCAAAGAAAGTAACACAAGTACTATGAAGTATTTTGACTCTTGTTCTACGCTTGGTATATTTACATCGCCATATCTGATCTCCTCTCCTCAGGTGTTCAACCTTTAGACAACTGCCTCCAACAGCTGACTCCCACTGTAACAGCTGATGCTCAGTATGGTAGTTATTGTTACTATGACACTAACAATAACCTTGTTCCTGGCTTTTCAACGTCAGTCTGGACGAGCAGTTACGTTCAGCGATGGCTCAACACCATCATCGGTGATCCAACAATTACTCAGAACTGGCAAGGTTTGTCCCTTATGGTTATTCTAGTCACTAAATTATACTCATCGGTGATGCAACAATCACTCAGAACTGGCAAGGTTTGTCCCTTATGGTTATTCTAGTCACTAAACTATACTCATCGGTGATGCAACAATTACTCAGAACTGGCAAGGTTTGTCCCTTATTGTTATACTAGTCACTAAACTACACTCATTGGTGATGCAATAATCACTCAGAACTGGCAAGGTTTGTCCCTTATTGTTATACTAGTCACTAAACTACACTCATCGGTGATGCAACAATCACTCAGAACTGGCAAGGTTTGTCCCATATTGTTATACTAGTCACTAAACTACACTAGCCTCACAAGTCTTGTGCCATAAAGGGGTGGACACTGTAATCCATTGCCCTCCAACTTCTTTGTTTAAACATGAAATGAATTTGGAGCTGAATGTATGCATGTTATTGTGCCTATTGATTCACATACCCAGCTAAGTACAGTGATGACGATTTTTGGACTGGGTAGCCAGTTGGTAGAGGAAAAGCTGACATTGGGTTTTGAAATCTTGTATAAACCAGTATTTTCTCTGCTCTCATTGGTATAATTAATGTATCATTATGTACAATTTCTTACAACTTGAAATTTTTATATAAATTTTGTTTTACCAAAATTAAAGGATTTTTACAACAGTCTCCTTAGTGTATCTGGACGTCATCAACAGCGATGCAAAAGAATGTTAATAAATTTCACAAATTTTTTCTAACTCTTAAATGAATTGACTTTTCTCTGAACAGATGAGGATATTTTGTTCCGATACTATTGCTGTGGAGATGCGGATTCAACGGCGGCTAGCTGTAGTCTGTATGAGAGCAGACGTCCAGTATTGACATGCACTGGCACACTGTCATTAGCAACAGGTGAGATACAGTAGGACACTATCCTTAGCAACATCATGTACTTAGTATCCGCACCTTGCCCATATACAGGGAGGATGACGGTGTGCCCCTTCTGGTTTGAAAGGTATATGGCCATCCAGGTTTGACAAGAACTGCCAGAGAGATTATGCCCCTCTTCTTTTATGAGACTTTTTCTACGTTGAGATTTCAGATATCACTCCTGGTTTGCAATCTTACATGTGACTATTAAGTATGTGACTATGTGACTATTAAGTATGTGACAGGTGTGACTATTAAGTATTTGTTTGATATTACAGCTGATGTGACAGGAGATCCACATTTCATCACAATGGATGGCGCCAGATACACCTTCAACGGTCTGGGAGAGTTTGTCATGATTCGTTCACTGAGTCCACTTGAACTCCAATGTAGGACTGGTCTGGCAAGGAACGACCTTAATGAAACGGTCACCACGGCTACTGTTTTTGTTGGCTTTGCAGTTCAGTTTCACAGCCACAGGGTATGTTAAATCTTGAATCAATTCTCTTTATTTTGTTTTTTGTCACAATAAGGTCTGAATAGTCATTTAGCTAAGAACTTTAGAACTCTCAGTTTGTTTCCGATTCCCAATTTTTTTGTTTTTTTAACTCTTGGTAAATATCCCATTCTTTTATGTGTGAACAATACAGACAAGTTTTATATCCTCGATTTGTTTTGTGTTACCTTTGCAGGTCCAAGTTGTTCTTAATGAGGAGCGGACAGGAGTAGAGGTTACTTACAATGATGCTGTACTTCAAATTGATGGTAAGGTTTACTAAATCTATTTTATTCATAACAAGCTCCACAAAATGTGTACACAATTTGTCACATATTTTAACTTATATTCTTTGCAGTGACATAAATATTTCTTCATTTTATCCAGAAAATCATTAAGAGTGATAATTAAGTCTTGGAATCTGTTGAGAATGCACTCCAACAACGACTGTACATTTTATTTGGAATGTTTGGTTTCAGTCTACGATTGTTACAAGGGTCCGTAAGTTTGTGTAGTTCTGTGTTTAATTTTCATTCTTTGCTGTATATATTATGTGGGCTGTCGGCTAAACTGCCCGAAATATCTCACTATTTCCAAAAGCTTTAACCCACATTAATGAGTATATTCCCCAAATATACACGGTTGTGATAAACACATCTCATCTCATCTGACCATTTTGTCTTTTGGTTTTTAGATGCATTTTTCACACCCGATTGGCAAGTAACCATGCTGCTCGATACAAACCGCAAAACTGGAAGAAAAGAACTCATCGCAGCTTTCCAAGATTCTGGAAATAGCACGAAATTGACCTTTTCTGTAGTCAGTGGTACTCTCTCGCTCAATATTGTCAGCAACGGTATCATGGCTGTAAATTCTGTTGGCCTGTTAGGTAACTTTCACAGCTCAATTCTACATAAGTCCTCTCTTCTTCCATTGTATGTGAAATGCAGCCCTTCTTTGCAAAGTAACACATTTGAGTTATGTCTATCTATTTGACTGTCCGTGCAGAATATTCAACTATATGGAGTCAATAAAAGGTTAACTTTTTACAAGCTGTCTTTCAAAGCTGGACATCAAGTTTGATTCACATTTCAAAAATTTCACATCTGCAGGTTTAATCTACTTTTCTTGAACTTGATGAAACAAACAACATTGATGTCTTTTGTTTATTTCAGAGAGGTTCAGGTGAAAAATAATAATAATAATAAAATTAATGGCTAAACCTAAAGAAATATGGAAAGCACAGTGACATACTGTCTTTTTTCCTTTTTTATTGGGGTGGGGGAGAGGGTTAGGGGTGGGGGGGTAGGGGAACAGTCTAAATTTCTTAGAAACCATTCCATTACATGTAACACTCAGAGCGGAAGACATGTAGTGAACTCTTTACTTGAGCTGATAATAAACAAGTGATTTGTGAACATAAGCATTTAATCTTACTCAGATATAATTTCATGATAAAATTCTTCCAACAAAGTTTACCTCCTTGCACTTCCATTCCAGGTTCACAGAATGGTAACTTGAAAGATGATTTTGAATTTCCTGATGGATCTCATTTGGACATAACAGAAGATGAGGTTATTGCAGATTCAAAGGTTTACCCATTTGGACAGGCATGTAAGTATGACACATAATATCCAACCCGAGTGGCGGGGGGAGGGCAGGGGGGAGAGGGACTCCATGGTTCATAATTTTGTTGTGGGGGGCTTTCATCATTTAAATTCTCATTTGTATTTGTTTGTACAGGGAGGACTACTTCTGACACCAGTTTGTTCAACTATGGAGAGACAGAGAGTTGGGAAACCTTTAATGATGTAAACCACAAACCGATATTCTTTGAAGATTTGATGTCTGATCCTTCATTAGCCAGTAAAATCCAACAAGTCAGAATTGACTGCTCAGGAGTGAAAGAATGTATGTTTGATGCCTTAGTGACCAACAACATGGATCTAGCCTCTTACAGTAAAGAGTATGTTATGGAGGATATCCTACAAAGAAAACTCATGGGTTAGTCAAATATCATCTTCCTTTTCTTTTTTCCCCCTTCTTTTGTTTTAACAACAAATCTGTCATTTAATAGTCAATGGAGTGCTGAGGACTTCCTTACATTATTTATTTTATATTCATTAAGGATTCATCCTCTTTTGGCTGCATTGTTGAAGATCTTATTGACTCAACTAAGGATTCAGAAAAATTGTCAGATATATTTTGGTTTGTTATAATCATCTCTAAACTTTTCCTGTGATGTTGTAACCTTTTTTGTACTTTCTTAGTCTCAGCAATGTTAGCAGATATGACCTACCTTCTCTAAGAACCAATAGACCATATTAGCATATCTCTATCAATAACACATCTTATTAGCATATCTTTATCAATAACACATCTGCAATGTAATTTGCCCACTTGATATTTATCATTCTCTTTATTGACTTATTATTCATTACTTTTCATAGTTTCCAAATGTGATGCATACACATTTCCGAAACAATTTCTTTGCCTTTAAACATTTCCTTTCCATCCCCAATCCCCCACCCTCCCCCACATATACACTGTTCAACATTGTATAATCTTTCTCTATTGTTCATTTGCCCTCCGCAGCTAATACACCTCCCAGCTTTGTGTCCATCACAGAGCTTCTTGGAGATCAAAGCCAACCAGCTCTCAGAGCTAACACAACCTTGCTGGTAAAGTTGGGCAACAGTTACACCTACAGAGTGCTCTTCGCTGATCCTGATGAGGGTGACAATATCACTCTATCCCTGAGGGAGGATGTCCCTGGTGCCATGATTGAAGATGGTGAGTCATCATTTAAACTGATCCATAACTATCTAAAGTATAACTCCATTAATAAATGAATAGTAGCTCTGCATGTACCGACAGATAGGAAGTGTAGATAATACTTTGTAGAATAATATAGGAGTATTGATAAACTTGATAAGTATTATTTATCAATTATGATTCTCTTTCTCTCAGGAGATATTCTACGTTACACACCCAAAGATGACAAACCAGTGCAGATTATGCTGGTAGCTAGTGATGGCATTGTTGGGACAAACCAACCATTGACTGTGTTACTCTGCAATTGTTATGGAGGAGGTTGTAACTTCAACACTCTGCTTTCTGGTGGAAACAAGTTTGCTGTAAGTAATAGAAACAATCAGGCTTTTGTTTTCTTCTTTAGTTGATCACCCCATGTTTGGAATGATTCAGATCTATGAGTAGTATCATCTATAGCAAGATAGTCAGTCGGAAGGTTGTTTGTAGAAGCACCCAATGTTGTTTTCAGATCCTGCAGTTTGGGTAGGTTAGCATAAATCAGGGCAGTGTGTCTCACATGTTGACGACACCAATTTGAAAAGAAAATGAAGGGAAAGCCGACTAACTGCAAAAAGCATTTATGGGTATTTCAATAAAGATACTTGTGTACATTGTTGAAAGGGTTCATGATAAACTGATTGTCTTTATATGTTTTAGATTGTAGTATGTAACAATATGGCAGGTGGTGTAGCACAAACTGGTATTTAATGAGCTTGGGGGGTATACATAAACCCTTCCTTTACTTGCAGTGCAGCCATTATTTTCATTTCCTCTTTGACTCTATCGATTGAATAGAGAGTATCGATACACAACCAATACAGGAAGTAGTAGGGTTTGTGTATCTTATGATTGTTTTGAATTTACTTTACATTGGTTTTTATCTAGTTGGTTGGATGTGACTGTCTGGACAGCTACACTGGTCCAAACTGCGGTGAGGATTATGACAGCTGTTTGGATGACCCTTGCTATCCCGGTGTCACCTGTATTGACCACCCACCTCCAGAGGATATTGCCTCCTGCAGTGAATGTCCAACACCCCTCCTTGGAGATGGTACCACCTGTCAGGGTATGTATTAGTTTCAGAACCTTTTATGACTGATGGTTCGATATTCTAGAGTTTATAAACCCATGAACGTGGTTGGTCGTTGGATAAATCTTTGTCATGCTTTATTTTAATTTCAAATTTCATTCCTTCACATCACTTGATAGTTTACATGATTAACTTATGATCAATCTTTGGCATGTTCATTCAGATGACAGGTATTTTAGTTCAACAAGATTTACCCAAACTTCTACTTACCTAAAGTCTTTCCTCTGGGTTTCGAACCCTCAGAATTATTTCCAATTTATTCCAGGTCGGTCAAATTAGGCAATGAAATATTTCAGTGAACAGAAAAGTTTCAGGGATGGTGATGAAACTGGATTTTAAACTTAACCCATAGTTGACTATTTCCTTTTTCTTTTAATCTCTATATTAAAATTTCCAACTTAATTATTACTTTGTTATTTCCAAATTAGTAAATTTTTTACTAAACTTTTATAATTTTTTTTTTTATTGCAAAGCAGTGTTTTTGGTGACACCTATTCATTTGTTTATGACAATTGATTCATGTGATAGATATCAAACTGGTAATTTTGTATTATGTTCATGTTGATCCATGTTGATTCTACTGCAGATTATGATGAGTGTGCCGATCCTTCTGCTCATCTTTGCCAGCAGAATTGCTTAAACATTGAAGGAAGTTACCAGTGTACCTGTAACCATGGATACGAACTACTCCCTGATGGATACAACTGCCAAGGTAAGGCTTGCTGTACCATACAAATGACTATAGCAATGACTTTCCAGTTAACCTACAGTTTACATAACTGAAAGCAATATCCAAATCAGATTAATGGTACGGCCAAAAAACCTCATTGCATCATTTGTCAAGAGTTTCTTTTCATGGAAAGTTCTGATACCCTTTCTATGTTGCTTTTCTAATGCCCACCGTGCACTGACCGACTGATTACAACCAGACTCAATACAACCATGGTGACCACCTAGTTATCCATTGTTGTGAAGACCCATGGTCTTACAACTGAGCCCCCTCCACGATGACTGTTTGCTGTTAACAGCCAGTCTGAGAACTTGCGTGGGTCACATTCAGATTAATTACTCATAATTGGTTTCATTTGTTAAATCTCTGTAGTGTTAGTTGTGACTCACCTCAAACTGTTGATTTCCAGTCAGGTAAATGCTACATGTTCAGTTTTTCCTGATTGAAGCCTGCTTAAAACTGGCCAAATCTTGCTCAGTGGTAGTCTTAAGCACACACACACATATTGTATGGTTATCCATGACTTTCCATGTCAGGATGGTGGAGGTGAGTTGGGACTTCAGCTGGGCAGTGTATGACAAGCTTAATTCCTAAGTAAAACCCCACTGATGGGGGATGCACTCATGAGGGCTGACTGCAGGACAGGCTGTCCTTGAGATACCACAGTACAACATATTTATACAGTTCATTGAACACAAACAGAGATATATTGTCTGGTTCGCTGTTCTGATATTACATATACATATAAATATGCATATATTACAGACTTCAAATTAACCCAAACAAAGGTTGAAAAGGTCTGCTGCACTGATTTCAGATATTGTCTGCTAGCTTCACTTTAACCTGTGAGTATAATTAGTTTCATCAGTCAGAATCAAAAAAGATATGAAAAATTGCTGGGTGGCTTTTAATTTGGTTTCCCCAAAATTTGTGATTTGAAATGAAATCCCAATTAACAGAACGATATAAAGAGCTGGCAGATGTTTTACATGCTGTAAGTGAAGTCAGTTATTATCTAATTATGAATAATGTTTTATGTTATACCCCAATTCTGCAATACAGACCTAACCATTAAAGACATGTTTCCACTAGATTAGGGGCCAACACCAAGCCCAAGTGTTCAGCATGTACTTGTAGATGTGCTCAGTTGTGTATTAAGCAAATGTTATGTCCATATGACAGCTCAGTTGTGCAACAATTTGTATTACCCTTGGGATTGTTCAAATTTTGTAACAAACTGTTACATCCACATGCTCCCCTACCCCCCCCCCCACCATCCTCTTTTCAAAAATCTGTCAGTGCAGCATAATATTTTCTTTCAGATCAGGATGTTTCTATGTTGGCTAGGTCATAGTTGGTTATTGGGTTAGGTGCATCAGGTCTTTTAAAGAAATTTCATTCAAAGCCGAAATGATATAGCATTTCCACTGGATATAGCATTTCCAATGGATGCCCCTTCTTCTAAGTCTTTTGGTCATTTGGGTAAGATAAAGTGAATTTTCTGATGTGGTCCATCTGAACTAGACACTCCACTGCCATGATCACATGATCACAGTTTCAATATAAGGGGATGAGAGTACATACATGGATATGACTGTTACGTTTTCATACAAAGACACTTTCTTTGGTAACGTTTCTCAACAAGTATGTTCCTCTGTGTTTCCTCAGACATTGATGAGTGTGATCTAGGCGTACATTCCTGTGGACAAGGAGCTACTTGCACTAATATCCTGGGTTCCTATACCTGTGACTGTCCCACTGGTTTCATACCATCATCTGACAGAACATTATGTCAAGGTAAACTCAGTCATTACGCTATCAATTTAACTATATCCTTCAGTAAGTAGTTGATTCTCATATTAAACTTTATGTCAGGCAAGTTGTGGGATATATTACCCTCACAATGGTCTGAGAGTTTGGAGATTGCATTTAACTTATGACTCATTCATAGTAGGAGTGATTTTCTAGAAGTAGCACCCAGGTTGGACATTCTTTATGGTACCTGTAGATCATGCCCCAAAGACTTCAGTATTCAATGGCCAAACCTATTCAGGTGTATTAAGATATGACCTGTCAATAACAGTGCAGGGTTTCATTCAGTGTTGTCAGTTACGCTCAGAGGGATACCATGGACTGAACATATCAATTGAGCGAATTACAGTGATAGAAAATTCACTAAAACAAAAGGTGAAAATCAGTGTTGATCCAAACAGAGTGACTGTATTAGACTGTTCATGTTATGTAAGGACAGGTTTTATGTTTTATTTATCCTTCAATGACTGAATCTATCCTACATTTAAAAGGATAGATGATTGAAATATAAGTTTATACAAACATTTGCAGTGTTTAGTAAATATGTTTTCTTTATCCTTCCTTTGCATAAAACTATCCTACATTTATACGATGGCTGATGTAAATATAAGTTTATACAAACATTTGCAGTGTTTAGTAAATATGGTTTTGTTATCCTTCAATGGCTATCCTAGGTTTAAAGGATGGCCATTGCTGTAAGTATATTCAAATATATAGTAGTGTTTAGTAAACAATTATTGTTTACTTCAGTGATCAGTGGCTGAAACTATCCCAGTTGTAAGTCAAACAACCAGTACTCTATGTGAGTGTTAAATAAACATGTCAGCTTTAATATTCATTATGTACAGTATTTTAGGTCTGCTTGTTATAGCTGCAGAAAGACTAACTCTGGCTACAATGGATTGGTTTGGAAAATTTGCAACAGGCCGGATCATCTGACCTAAAATGCAACTCAACAATGGAACAGTGTCTATCCAAATGTATCTGGATGAGAGAGAAATGATGCTGGAAACGCAGTCAGTTGTCTTAAATTTGCTTTATGTTTTTAATATGCTTAACAGATATCAATGAATGCTTGGATGGGCAAGTTTGCTTCGAGGGAGCATGGTGCTACAACACACCCGGCTCTTACCTCTGTGAGTGCCCAATTGGGTATGTGACTATGGCTGGGAGATGTGTAGGTGAGTGCCATAAGTATATTAACAATGATGATAATATTGAGGGGCCGAGGGGGGGGTGGGGTGCTACAACACACCAGGCTCTTACCACTGTGAGTACCCAATTGGGTGCGTACTTGACTGTTGCCGAGAGATGTGTAGGTGAGTGCCATAAATAGATTAACGAAGATGGTAACATGAAGGGGCCGAGGGGGGGGGAGTGGGGTGCTACAACACACTGGGTTCTTACCACTGTGAGTGCCCAGTGGGGTAAGTGACTGTTGCCGGGAGTTTTGTAGGTGAGTGTCATAAGTAGATTAACAATGATGATAATATTGAGGGGCCAGGGCGTGGGGGTGGGGTGCTACAACACATCAGTCTCTTACCACTGTGAGTGCCCAATGGGGTATGTGACTGTTGCCGGGAGATGTGTAGGTGAGTGCCGTAAATAGATTAACTATGATGATAATATAGAGGGGTCGGGGGGGGAGGTGGGGTGCTAAAAATCAACTGGATCTCTGTATCTATATGTCTTAGAGTAAATTTAAAAAAAAATTAATCAGTCTTATTTTTCATGATTAATGACTCAAAACTTGTGTGCAAAGCAGCATTTTATGTCATTAGTGATCAGTTTTACAAAATGGATATCTTCCAATTATTCCTTGAATACCTTGGCTGTTCATCTGTTTGGAGTTGATACATCTATGCATACAAGTTCTCTTACTGAAATAATGGTATAATTCTATTCAGAGTTTTGGTCAGTATGCTGCGAGTAGTTGCATCATGTAAACAAAGATAGGAACCAGAGAACTGAAAGCTGATATAGATTGCAAACTAAGATTTGATGAAGTTACTGACTGATCTCCTTCACCAGATCTGAATGAATGCTTATCTGAAGACTTGAATAACTGCGGACCAAATGCAGACTGTGTCAATGCGCCTGGCTCTTACCGCTGCCTCTGTAAGAATGGTTACCATGGAATCGGAACAAACTGTGAAGATATCAACGAATGCACCATCAGTGGCTACTATTGCCATCCTGAATTTGAATGTGTGAATAAAGAACACGGTTACTCCTGTTATTGTCCTGAAGGTTACCAAGGAAATGGAAAGGAATGTTTCGGTGAGTTTTTATAATCAAAGAACTTTAGGCTATGCAGCTCCTTCTTCATATCAAAGTACTGATTGGCAAATTCTCTTAAAATTGATTTTATTTATTGACTCAATTTACTTGTGCAATCTTTGGTATAGCCACTAGGGAGTGTTTTGGCTCTCCCTTCAAAAGGGAAATTAGTTGTTAAAATATCCTCACTGGCAGATGTATGGAATAATTGCATAGCAAAATGCTGTGCAAAAAGCATCAAGTTATTGCTATACAAATGCAAAGAAGTATAGCAGTATTGTACACAGGAACCAAAGCATTTTGTAAGAGACAAAACCTCAATGCTGTACAGAAATATTACAGAAAACTTTGATCACTAAATGATTTCCAGAGATGTCATGATCTCCTTCTGCCCTGACTTGTAAATTTATGCAAAGTAATGTCAAATTAATGAACATTAAGAAGCTTTGTACAATTTCTAATTTGCTTTCTGCATGTGGGTATAGTCTATCAAATACAAAAGTGTCCAAAGTCAAGAAGTTTGTAAATTCCAGTTGACACATTGATTATTCTGTAATCATTTTCCTGCGGGTGAACAAATATCAAGATTGGTGTCAAACATTTTGATGTCAAACATTTGAGTCACTGAGTATGTAAAAAACAAGTTTTGAATGTCAATTAGTCACAATTACTTTTTGAATTCTTCCTGTCATTTAATTACTATTGTGTTTACATACTTTGTTATTTCTAAAAGTATTTTGTCCTCATTCTTATTTCTTTCTGGCAGATATTGATGAGTGCAGTCTGGGCAGCCAATTATGTCCTCAACATTCAACTTGTCTCAATTCAGCAGGATCTTACTCTTGTGTCTGTGATCAGGGTTACAAATCAGATGCAGGTG
>JAAAKB020102405.1:0-10822 GCA_010014835.2 Apostichopus leukothele | reverse complement strand
TGAATAAAATTGGAAAAAGATAAAAAATTTTCGAAAAAAACCGTAATTTTAACCCCCCCGGGGGGCAAAGGGGGGGGTTTAAATCGGGGGGGGGGGGGGGGATGTGAAGTGTGACAATGTTCGACGGCAGAAGCATACCACATAGTTACCTCAACCCTTCTCGACTAATTAATGCTCTTGTGTATTTGTGTGTTTAATTTACACATTCCAGTATTTGAATGTTTTCGATAAAAATGGTACTTTTTAATTACAATTTCTTTGTTAATTTCTGAACAACAGGGCACATGTTACTGACAGGATTGTTTTCTTCAAAAGGCAATTTATACACAGTTAAGTCAAATGACACTTATTGAGAATAAACATGCACAGGGGATACTGTTTATATTATCAAACTGGATCCTCGTAAATTTATGTAATTGGGGCAGTGTGAGCTATTTTCAATAAAATGTTCCCCTCGGCTTCCACGCACTGACTCGTTCCCCGCCCCGCCACACCATTTTAAACATAAATTCACCCTTCACGAGGGGTTCAAATAGAGAGGGAGAGGGCTAAAATAAAAATAAAAAACTCATTAGGATCCTCCTCCTTCTGCAGTGTGACAATTATCGCCTACGCACTGCCCAGCTGCGGACCATTTAGAAGATTCATTCTTCTCCCTCTTCAGTTTGTCCAGTTCATCTATAGAAATGGAAGAAATTGGAATGAATGTCAGTTTGGATTTGAGATTCACAAAGCAGACACATAATATCGATAGCCAATACGAATATCGATAACAGTTATTGATTTTCGAGGGAGGCTGCGGTCGAGGTGGGTGGGGCTGGGAGTGGGGTCAGGGTTGGGCTTAGGCTGGGGAAATGATGTTTCTATTGGAAACGTCAGTGATTGAGCGTCTCCTAGCAACATACGTCAAGAGAATGACGACATGGGTGTAACTTCGAAACGTAACGAATAATGAGGGCGCTGCGTTCTGCGAAGCATTTCCGACATCTTAAGATTTTGTTTATTGTTATAATTATGCAAAAAATGGAAAAAAGACTCGTATTGGTATTTCGGTGAAAAGTGCCATCAAACTGAAACGTACTTCTTTTTATCACGTGACCTACGCATGAACTCCACAACACTGTATATAGCCCATTTGAGAAAAAAACGACTTAAAGCAAACATGGTCTTTTACATTTCACATAAACCATAGTATAAACTGAGTTCAAAAGTTGTGAACTTCCAAATAATCGTTCAAAATGTTTCAAACTAACAAAACAAACAAACTAATAAGAAACAAACTATCAGAAACATTAATGTGGTTAATAATGTGAAAGTTCCTCACCGAGTGCTTTCTTCAATGCTGGTAAAATGTTATCAATAAGGTGGCATTCTCTGTGTTTCTTGTTCTTCCTGACATCCATTGATGATGACAGATCTTTATAGAGGTCGTCCTTTCTTGTCATTTTAGGCCACCAAGGAAGTTTCCTCTCTTCGTCGTCGTCATATCCTTTATTTGGATCCCTACGTTTGTAGCGAATAGAAAAGTAGAAATATATTACACGGAGGCAAGGATGGGGAATGGTCTGGTTAATATAATATATATTTTAACATTTGCTAAGAAGCAGGCAATCTTATGTCAGTTGAAGGAGACAAAAAATCCCCTATAGTCTTTATTAGCCTATGAAAGAGAAGGTATATGTCTTGAACAATTTCCCCAAACAGATAAGACCAAATCTTTATAAGTTCCATTTGTGGGAGGTCAAAGATTGAATGTTCCTTCACACCCAATACTGAGCCACAATCGCTGTAATGTTGCTCTATATTGTTTTGGCCAATAATGGCGATGGGTTTTGAATATGCTGAATACTCATGATAGCATTGGTTTCGATGTCAACACTGTTAACATTTTATAACTTGAACGTTTCTCCAAAATCGAACAAGATTTTTCGTAACTGTTTGGGGAAGTTTTTCTTCAGAAAGTTTCCTGTTTTATACAATAAAGTTGCTTGTTGGGGTTGTAAGTACATAGTTTATAAAAAGAAAGACAACTAAGTTCGGTGAAATAGTTAAGTGTTTTTGTTTTCTTGGCCCTTTCTCTGTATCCTTTAGAAACAAAAGTGGAGTAATGTATACTGTTTGCATTCAACACACACACCAAAATAACCGTCTTTACGTTTTCTGTTTTGGTATTCGAATTTGCCCCCCCCCCCCTACTAGTTTTCTTTTGTCTTTAAGTTTGTTTTAGATTTCTCTTTACCCTGTTTTCACAAAATTACTCCAATATGTCATCGCCTTCCGAGAAAACTCTTTCTCCTCATCTGTAGTCTTCTTATACAGCCGTTCTTCAAATGGACCACCAAACACATACTGCAACTCATCACCATGGGAAGCTCCGACCCACGTCGCTCCCGTAAGAGTGTTCGTCGGCTCAAATGTCATATTGTATCGATATACGTTAGCGTGTGACGACGACGCCGCTCTGGCAAATGTAAAACCGCCACAGATGACCATGTAATCACCGAAAAACCGCGATATCTCAGTAAATAAATCGCGATCTTCGTTTCCTAATTGCTGGGAATCCGTTGCGTATACAGTTTTAATAATTTCTTGCAAGACTGGATGCTCTAAACCGAGAAGAGACATAAAATGGCTGAATGTCGTGGAATTGATAACCGGCTTTACAACTGCGTCTTGAAAATATGATACAATTTGCATCGTTCCTTCTTCAGCGTTGTGACCCAAGATAAGGTTTTCCGCGTTCATGGCTCCGTTATTTAATAAAGTCGTGACATCAATTGGTATAAAGTCACCATCAACTATTGTTTCTATCTGAAAGCTCAAAGTCCTTCCTAATTCTCGTTGCGCCTAGATTAAATAAAATGAACACAAGACTTTTTTGAGCATTATTCCTTTATGCAGTAAAACATGGCAACGTTAAGGTGCCGTCAAAATGATCAGATCGTTTTCTGCAATTAAATTGCTGCAATTCCTTATTGACATTATAACATGTATTCTTAAATATATTATGTGTAAAAGTAAGTTGGCCTGACGTTTCGATCCTCGCAGGATCTTCTTCAGAGGCTAAATGACCCTTCATTTAGCTTCTTCAGAGGCTAAATGATAAATATATTACTCAGTAGAATTGAAAACAACATGTGGAGTACATGGTAACCTACCATGCTGAGTTTCTGCAGTAAACCTTCTGCTGGTGATGTCTGCAGACAGGAGAGCAGCCGTTCGTCCTTTCTTATATCTTCTTCACTGCAGCCGTCCAGTTTAGCGAGAGTTTCTATCTCTTTGCGGTGGTAGGTAGCACTAAGATAACTCTTTAACGGGTGGTTGGGAGCACCACTCTGAATTAAAAAAAAATACAATTATGTCAATATTTTATATCTGATTAATTACATAACTTTTAAGATGTTAAGAAGGCGTACATAAGCCAATATTCAGTAAATAGTGTATCATGGTATGCATAAAAAATGAGATGTTTCCGAATATTTATTTTGCTGTATTGAGGGCAGCATGCATGATTCGTTACCTCCATAATGGCATTCTTGAAAAGGCCGTTGCTACTGGGTGATAGTACGTGGTAGCCTACACTCGCTGATCCCGCTCCCTGCCCCATTATTGTAATACGGGAAGGATCGCCACCGAAAGCTGTAGCATCAAATCATTGAAACGGAAAGAACCTTTATACAGTTCATGTATGACAAACAAGATATAATGTTAATATTCGGTACCTATCAGCCTATTTTACGACGCTAAGGAAAAATAAAGGGGTTGGGTGGGGTGGGGTGGGGGGGGTGGGGGGGGGGGGTGGGGGGGGTAGTGATTCAGATATTGTCAAAAGGGGTAACATCTTATTTGTAATCTCATTGAATTTGTACAAGATAAAAAAAAATCAACAGATCTGTGCCCTAGACAATCACAGGACCTTTTCTTGTTTCTAATTAAAGTGTGCTATTTTTAATCATTTGCTTCATCGGTTTACTTATTTATTTTACGTAATTTAATCGTGTATCAATCATATGCAAATTATTTCTCTAATTCTGATCTATTTCTAAACCTTTTTGTAAAAAGTCTGTTCTTTGTCAGATAATTTTGTTGTCATGGGAAGTGCAATATTTGTTATAAGACATAAATCAATTTTATGGCACGTAGGATGTATTCCTGGCACTGTGTTAGTTGAGGTGCAGCCTTTATAGATCTCTGTCGGGGGTGAGGGAAGGGGTGGGGAGAGGTGGGTTGTGTACCAGGGGCTCAGCTTGGTTTAAATGGATGGAATCGGGAGAACTGTTCTCAGTTCCTTCTGTGATTGGTTCAAAGTTCAACAGATAAATCTGGTTTTTTTTTAATGCCATAACAGTGACAGCAGTAGAACATGCAGAAAACGGCACCGAGGGTATGTTTAGCTTAATTGCTAGCTGTTTCTGATATTTTACATTGGTCTTAATTGCTAGCTGTTTCTGATATTTTAGATTGGTATACCTCCGGCCACAGGGTTGTAAGGTTAGTGTAACCGATAACCTTCGCAAATTATTCCTCTTTCGAGTTTGCATCGAAGATGGCGAGGTTTAGTGCGTATAGTTCTGGTCATCCAGCCGTTGTTGATACTGTAGCAGAATTATCACTATAAAACTGGTCACGATATCAACTTATCCTTTAAATACTTCTGCACCCAAATCAATATAAAACCAAGTTGATATAACTTTTGTCGGTGCTATTCAATACTAAAAACTTGTCATATTCCCATTTTCGTGATTCGTGTGATTTTATGACGTCAGTAAAAAGGTCCTCGTCATAAAAGTGTTGGAAGCACTCATTTAATTAGCTCTCAGTTGGTAAATTAAGTGGGTGGTGGCGGAGCTAATTATTAAGCGACCACGAATGTGGGAGAAGCCCATAAGGAATTATAACTTTGACCCATGTGTGGCTTCCAATTCAACTTTTTGTACTAATTTGGGATCTTCTCTGTCATTTCAACTCGTAGTTGTTTTGGTTTCAATAATATTAGTTTGTCTTATTGTCTACTCAGATGGTAATTACTTTTCAACAGTGCAGAAAGGTTTCAACCACACGCAATACCTTTCAGGTGATTAGGAACAAAACAAAATGGATATCCTATAACACCCAGTGCTGACATGGATAAAGTAAACAATAAAATTGGCCCCGTAGGATTTAAGTGAAACTTGCATAATTTTTGGGCTTAGTCTGGGAAAAGTTGAATCGTTAACTGTCGAGGAAAAGACTTGAGGATACGAGCCCTGTGTCCGCGAAGAACGAAAATGCTTGAAAATTTCTCCATCTTAAGGTCGATCAAATATCGCATCGTATCTGTGAACGCATCTGGCAACAGTGGAGTGACCACGGCATCACTTTCTCAGAGGAAATTATTATTTCCCTGTTGCATTTTGGTGAAATTCTATTTATTAACAGGGATGAGCCTGGGGTGAAAAAAAAAATCACGGAACTTTGCAAAAATTGCGGTATAGGCTCCAGTTTGCGTATGCTACAGTGTGTTAGGATAATAGCTTTTGTCCCCCCCTGCAGGTTGGATATCCATAGGTAATGAAAAACATAACTGTTGGGATCTCAAAATTCAGTGACCTTGTACTTACTCCCTACATCTGCAAGCTGGGGTTCCCGAAAACATCCGTCACTATCCACGAGGGCATAGTTCTCCCGGATTATCTTGTTGACCCTCTTTGGATCGACCATAGTGGCGTAAATCCTCAGAACCAGACCCCGTTGGACTGCTGACAGACGGGTCAACAAGGGATGCAGGTGTTCTGTGATATACCAGTCAGCAGCACTGAAGTACAGGCAAAGAAACAGCGTTACACACTTAAATAATAACAAACATGGCCACTATCAAAGAAAGGAAGGTCAATACTTTTCAGGTCGGATATTGAATTATGATGGGAATGTGGCCTCGACTGTCTTACAGATCACATAATCACTTTGATCCATAACCTCTTTTAATGGTATGTTTTTGCGTTTTTGTGGTCTATAAAGAGTAACAATGGTGTGAATCTTTTTGCATTGTGTATGGCCTTAGCAACCGCCTCATCTTCAATTTTGTCTATAGTTACATTAGGAGAGTCTTTACTGTTATGTGTGTCCCTGAGTTAAGCCTTTATTTTTGCTGATACAGTTCCATGTGCAAGTTTAAATTATACACAGAAAGTCATTTATTGTACTGATTTTTTTTACTTCTGCATAGTAATAGTAAATTAAGTGTCTCTCTCTCTTCTTCACATGGCTCTCCTCCGGTTTTTATTTCATTTTTTGTTTTCTTATTTTGCAAAATTTTACATGGAATTGTGCGTGCCATTCATGCAGGATCGAATTGAGAATAAGTTTTTTCTGTTCCCCTGTAATGATTTGAAAACAACCTGCTTCTTGCCAGTTGCAATGTGATTTGATGTTTTGGGATGTAATGCGATGAGATGTGATACTATAGGCTGTGATGCAATGCAATGCCATTTAGTGTGATGTCAAGCAATGTGATGCAATGAGATGACATGTGATGTTATAGAATGCAATCCACACACCAAGTATAAAGTTAATCCACCATTAACCTTTGTGTCTAAAAGCAAGTGTCACATACATACAAACACCCACACACGCCATCACAATAGCATAGATTCTTATTGCCTCCTGCAAGAGATAAAAAATGAGTTCCCTTTCTTCCAGTCCTTACCTGTTGGTGTGGGTGGCTATTAGAATCTTAGATGAACCTGATTGTAGTAGTAACCTCATGACTATCTTGGCGACAGCGTGGGTTTTACCAGTTCCAAAAGGACCGGAGATAACTGTGGGGCCAGGATGATCTGGCAAGGTTATCCCCGCTCCAACGATATATCTGGCTGCAGCCTCCTGCTTGGGATTCATGTCTACACATTCATCTCTTCGAACTTTAGGGAACCTACAAGAACAAAAAAGATCGCACAAAATTGATAGAGGATCTGTCAAATTTAGTACGAAAGAACAGTCGCCGTGACCAGTCTTGAAGTACTTTCAAAAGTCAATTGTTTGATTATTTAAGAAAGGAGCCTGCTTAGTTACTCCAAGAACTGTGACAGTTTTTGTTATTTATAACACTATAGTATTGCACATGTATACAAGGAGTTGGAAAAGACTTTAAGTACCACCAACGAACGAATCCCCTGACCTTCCTTGAACAATGCATGTTTTTTTAATTTTGAGCATGTCATAATTGACATAGTCTAGCAGTTAGCTCATACAAGCCTATGGGCATGGCATGATTGTGTATGGCATATACTATATATAGCCTTTAAACCAACACTGGATTTTAAGATTTTTCAGTTCAAAATGCCTAAAATGTATTTTTACTTTTATTTAAGTTACCTTAGTAACCATGGCGTTTGCTAGCTTTGAGAAAGGAATATTTATAAGATAAGATAAAACAAAAGTAACTATCGTACACTAAATTTGGGACTTGGGCGGCTCCTGTTGCTATGGGACATTAGTTATTTACGGCCTTCCAATTAACGATTCATATCTTAGCAGAAAGAAGGAAAATGATGTACCTTGGCTCGCCACTTGGTGGAAACGCAAGATCAATGTTGTTGAAGTGATCGACACCATAGTGCATACTGCAAAAATTCACACGATTAACTTCAAACTGCACGTGAACTTTGACCTTTAAGCCAGCTTTAAGTTTCTCATCTTGGACGCATTTCTGCCCAATCTGGACAAAGATGACATCGTCTTGTTGCAAAACGTTGTCTCTATCGTAGAAGATCTTTGACTGGTAGACAACTTTCGACGACAGATTGAACTTGATCAGAATAAAGTGAGCCATTTTTGTGACGATTTGACTGGCGTCGGAGTTGTCGGTGAGACCCTTATTCATCTTGAGAGTCCCGAATAATTCTCCTACCTGCGCACTCTGGTAAATCTCCTCCTGGCGCAGGTCACTGCTTAGAACCAGCTCACTGGAACAGCAAAACCTGAAAAACAAAATGGTGGCACATTAACAAATATAACTACAGGAATGAAAACCACAGTAACTATGGTTAATTTTAAAACTTAATACAGTAAAAATATTTACCATCATTATGATTTATTATCAACTTCTAAACTCAATATTCTCTTCTATTCAGTCATACCACAGACTACATCATGTTTAATATATGTTCAATTAAAAAGTCTGTACACACGAGATATAATCCTCCATTCACCTCATCAACTGAATCATTAGCGACAACATGAGTCATCCAAAGATGGGATCAGTGGGAATGGACAGTACCCAAACCTTGGGTTTGAAAGATTTTATTCTTGCCTGTGAAGTATAGGTTACCACCATTTAGCTTTTAGGATATATAATAAATCCCTGACCACACACAATCAGTTCTGTGGTAACAGAAAATAATCAAAATAATTAATATATACCCACTTGTAAATCTCACCCATTGTCAACTCAAAGTGATTAACTTAGTCCACCTTACATCTTTCTCATGCAAGGAGCAAAAGCATTTTAGTTTCTTATTACATAAACATGTATACTATATGAAGAAAGAAGGGTAAACATTATTCACAGGGTTCTTAAAAGATTGAAAAATAATATTTTTTTAATTTGCATACTTGCTAATCTTCTCATTGCAGGTTTTTTCTTCAAGTTGGATCAGTTTGTGGAGGTATGCTTTGAAACCACTTGGATGGAAGCCCTCCCCGCTCTGGAATGTTATCTTTCCCGTTGGTGGTGGGGGGTAATCATCCAGTAACTTCTGGTAGAATGGTTCAAGTTGACTCTCAGTTGAATATGGCACAATTGTGAAGTGGGGTTTGGTCCATGGCGCCTGAGGTGTCAAAGGCTCTTCTGCTGGAGGTACTGGGATGTTGGGCGTATATGAATCCTCGCCAATGATGGCTGTCATAAACAAGATGATGCTGTTGTCGTGGGAACCAAAGTCAAAGAATAATCTTTGTTGAAAAAAGCCGCAGACGGTGGACCGAAATGTGATTTCACAGACGAGACCATCGTGTGTTCTTGAGTGGACCATTCGAAAGTGCCTTTGATGGAAATCAGGCAGTAGACCCACATTCCTCAAGAGATTCTACAAAATGGAAACAAACAGTTCTCTCTTTATTGGAAAATAGTGAACAAGATTTTGCACTATGTCAGATCTTCATAAATGCTCGCTTCGTTCTCCTTCACGTCGAGAAACCATATGGACTCTACTCCAAACATCATTTTGTTCCTTAAAACTTTTTAAACCTTATAGACACACCTTATAAGGTTCGCCAATATATTCCTACACTTGTTGTGATTTGTTTATATCCCTCTAAATTGTTTTTTGTCCCTCTCTCTTTAATTATTATTACTTTAATTATTTTTTTGGGGGGGGTAGGGTAGTGCTAATAATCAGTAGCTTCTCTATCACATCAAAACAATGATTTTCTTTTTGGCAAAAAGCAGTAACATTTCAAGTACAAGTTGCCAATGATGTCACTTTTAGACTCGCTCAAGACTCTTGTCTCTATCTGGTGAAATCTCACAATACCGTTTCCTAGGACTCTGTTAAATCTTGTTAAAACTCATGTGTCACATGATCATTCTTTTTCTTGTTCTGCAAGACCTTTATCTAAGGCAACAGATTCAAACTATTTAAACACTGTCTGGACATTAGCTACAGCAATTAACTCACAATCACATTACAAATCAAGACATGGGAAGAAAAAAATCTGTCCATGAGGGAAGGAATCTTATGAAGGAGGTTGAAACTAGTGGCTATCGATTGATTACCACGAAACGATTAACTCAAAAGTTACTTACGAGATGGACTGTGCTGACCAGGAATTTCCACTGATGAGAGTACGAAGCCTTGAATGCGCCAAGTTCTTGTGGTGGTTTCCGAATCACTAATTTCTTGACGTTGTCTGGTGTGAGCCCCAGCTTTGGCATAACCAACTATGGACAAAGTTAAACATATTTCTGCAAATATGGATTTTCTTGTTTTCTCTTTACATTAATAGGTAATAGGAAAGCATTTCAAGATATAGAGATCACAATTTAATCTTACAATTCAATTCACATTGGCAAGTTGCATTAATTCACTAAAAAATTGTTTGATTGTGTACTGTACTGTAGTGTAAAATGGAAAGATCAAGCAAATTAGGTAGCTTGAATTTTGACTAAACTTATACATATTTCTTTCGTTTGAACATTGACATTTGAACAAGAAAACTGCAATTTCAAGACCACATCTGATTTGGATATTTATCTTCCATCAACACAAGCACTTTTCCCATCTCCCTAACCTAGGACGTTGGCACCATTTTAGCGTGTTTGCTCCTCGTTGTTACCAACGTCTTGGTTTCCACCCACTCCCTCTTCCTCCTCCCCCATCTATCTGTTCACCTACAACTGTGTTGCAGACACTGAAAGTTCAATGATATTGTAGAATAGCGCCCTCAATTCAGTTGATTCACTCTCTCTTCCAAGATGGTACACCACCCCTACACTTGGTAGGGTGGGCAAAACGAGGCTAATGGCAAAGGTGCTAATGAAAGCAACATTATTTGTAAGAAGCAGAGTATAAAAAGATAAAAACGAATCAAGTAAAATTGAGGCAGGTTTTTATCTTTGCAGTATATATGTTAATTGCTTTAAAGCATGTTACGTTGTCGTTAGAAATCCAATTGAAATCATTTCCATATCTACTGTCAAAGATACATATTAAAGGGTGTGAAGACTCGCGCACAAAGAAACGTCTCATTCCTGTAATCTGACCTAGTTTCGAATGAGGTGTAACAGAAGTGGTAGACACCACCATCGATCCCAGAAAATACACACACAGCTTGCTACCGTCGG
>JAAAKB020102185.1:0-13070 GCA_010014835.2 Apostichopus leukothele | reverse complement strand
ACATGCAGATTATTTTAACTCCCCCAGCAATTACCAGTGTTTGTATTGCTACTGTTTAAAGTTTTGGGGGGGGGGGGGGGGGGGGGGTTCCTCTTTGAATAAACAAATTAAACGTTTCATATTCCGTATTTTGGGTTAATATTCAATATAAAAAAAAATGCTGAGTAACAATATGGTAATAGAAAATTAAAGGATGCAACCTCTCATAACAAAGAGAAAGCGTACATTCACTTACTGTGGACTTTGCAGTACATCAGTAAACTCGTTAAGGTCGATATGGTGAAGAGGATTGGTACGATGACATAATATAAGTCGTTGTTGCCTTTATCAGAAGAAGTGTATACAATAAATGAGTAAAGAAAATGGTTCATTGATAAATTACGATGTTCTTGTAGTAAGTGCATGTCCATACTCTAATAAGTACAAACTATTATTAAATTAAGATAAACGGGGCCGGCTCAAATTTGAAACTAAACTTAAAGGAAGAAATCAGAAGAATATTGTCGGAAACAAAAGAAAATAAAAAGTGGTATCGATTATGTTTAACTGAGGTATTTAGTTGTGCACTGGAACTGTATTTAATTGAAATTCATAATGGAAACTCCCACCTGATGTGTTCTCCGGTTTACCAGACTTTAGACTTTTGATGTACAGATTGCTTTCTTGCTTTTCTACAAATGGACCATCAACTTTACACGTAAGAATTTGAGCATCAAAACTCATTTGGAACTTAAAATGTGATGTCAAATTTTTAATTTGTAGTTTCGTGACGTCAAGAAAAGATTCGGTCCGTTTGGAAATTCCGTCCTGTAACCACGTGACGTTTAATGGTAGTGTTGCGTTGAATATAACGCATTGTATCTCTACATCTAAACCTTCGATAGCTGCAAGAACCCTTCTTGTATCCGGATGCACAATCACGCTTTCACCAACAATTTGAATTGTCGGTGTTACTAAGTAAATGTTAAAAAAAAGAAAAGATAATGTAGTGAAATTTGACAACAATATCATTCATCTTTTCACTGGATGGGAAGATCGTCAAATACCACTTTGTGGTAGTAACGTCTCAGCTTAAAGTAAGAAGATCTATATTAAATTCGTAAGTCTCTGAACACCCAGATTATAGTTAAATATCAAACATGAAATTCATAAGTGTGTAGGTACCATCTATTAAAATTGATACCCTGATAATCCTAGATGTTTTCATTTTCATATTTATCTTTTCGAAACAATCTTTGAAAGGATGATAACTTACCTTGGACATGAACTTGAAATGACGCACTTCTTTGACTCTTTCTCCAACATGTATATGTTCCATCATTGACACCAGCTGTGACGTCGATCACTCCCATTGCGTAGTGCTTCGATTCACACTTGTTAATTGACAAATTTAGTTGAATATTGTCATGCGTTCTTGCCTCCCCTCTAAATAAATATGGTTGGTTAACTCCACGTCTCCATGACAATCCGGCACTTGCGTCGAAGACATAAGGACATATCAGGCAAACATCGCCATGCAATTTTACACTCACTATGGAATCCGTAATTGCCTCACTATACGTATTGTTTTGAAGCGACATTGAAATGCTAAAAACCACTGGAAAAGAGTGAAAAGGAATATTTGTATGTAACAAAGTTGAGCAACAGTTTTTAGTAGTTCAGTTATTCTGTTGAACTATTGCCATTCTGAAGTAACCCGTAACGTTATCAACATCATTGCACATTAAGTACAATAATACACAACTGTTGTAAGTTTATTTGACTTCCACAACACCTCTCAACGCCATTTGAAAGTGGGCCCTATAAAATAATCTGATATTTGTAGTGGAAGACCTGAAGTTTGATGGTACGCATAAGAGGCGTATTGGTGCTTCTTAGGGGAGTGATTTGGCAGGCCTTCACATGCCTGTCTTAACACAATTCATCGGAATTATAACATATTGTTACATACATTTGGTTCATTAAGCCCCACAACCATGATGCACTTAAGATACTTCAATTGTTGTGAAACTTTAGGAATAACATACAGTTCCTTTAAAACTTAAAAAAGTTATTACTTCGTGTAATTGTGACTCCCTGCTTGTTTTCAGTTTCACACAAGTACACAGAATTGTTTTCCGATAGCAT
Organism: Apostichopus leukothele; assembly: GCA_010014835.2. Lineage (NCBI taxonomy): Eukaryota > Metazoa > Echinodermata > Holothuroidea > Aspidochirotida > Stichopodidae > Apostichopus > Apostichopus leukothele. The sequence continues at coordinate 10,943 of JAAAKB020102185.1, read as the reverse complement.
ATTACCTGCATTTTAATATTTAGACATTGAATTCTTACCTATAAGTAATATCGGCAACACAAAGCTGTTCAGAATGTTACTCGAAACGGCCATAATTCCTTGAGCAAGCTATGTACACTCCACCTGTAAGAAATCAATCAGAAATTTGACATTCCATTGCACAGTCAGTATGCCATATGTCGGCAATTCACCGTTTACATTTATAGTGCAAGTGACATCGTCACAATTCTTCCCGTCATAATGAAACTAAAGCTATATTAAAGCATGTATACATTACAATCACCTTTGACAGAGTTAGCATGTATCATACTTTAGTCATATCCCATTAGTATTATGCAAATACATGTTGTTGATTGGAACAGGTATAAACAAACTTAGATAAATAGATAGAATACGGAATTTTTATAGCCCGCCTTCTATTTATGACGAAATATACGAACAAGACAGTAAATTACATATCAAACTTAATCTAAAATTCGCCCCTATTAGAATAGAACATGTGCTAAGATGACCTTTGACATATTAATGTTGCCGCTCATGCGGATAGGGCTAGGTAACAATTCCAGCGCTTCGGTCGAAAGAAAACAACCAAAATCTTTAGTACCAAACTTTGCGCGTACCAGTAGTACAAAAAGTAACAGGGTAGCAGGGCGAGAAAGAATAATAACGTTCTTAAGGTAATCTAGAGCAGCATTTGGTACATTTTTATAGATAAAACGATAGGATTTTAAAGAAAATACGATATATCATAAAAGGAAGCCAGTGCAACTGTTTATAAATGGTAGAGACGGAATGCATTCTTCCAGTTTCGTAAATACATTTGGCAATAGTAAGGCCTGAATGTAGTAACACGGTTGATAGAGTTAAAGCATTCGCTTCAATCCGGAAATCTCTTTGACTTTGTCTGACATGTCAGTGTAACTATTCGAATTACTTCTGTCTGTAATATGTGGAGGGGTTTTACTTTTGTTTTCATCCAGGCTCGCGTGACAAACTGCGGGTAAATAACGTCATAAATATTAACACTTCGTGAAGCCTATACTAGTTGTAAATAGAAAGTAACTTATTTTAAAAGATACCCTCGAAGAACAATACAGTATGTGCTTTCGTTGTAGCATGTACATATTGAAGGAGGCATTGAATAAACTACGCATTACTGTCGTTTTGCAACTGAGTAAACATTTGCCTAGAATAATTAAAAGAATTGTCCGGTTACCCTTAGAAGTTACCTTAAAAAATGATAAACAATTTTCCATTTTTTTATTCAAAGTATGAGAACGCTAATGTTGCGTTTGACAGAAGACATTTATTTTAATCGCTCAGGATGGATATCTCAAATATACTTTGAACAGTAGTGAACGTGACGTCCATCTGGGCAAATGCAGATTTAAGCATACGCGACGTTGTATACAGCTCCTACAGAAGTCACAACAAAAAAACGCGTTTCAATACAGATTAATTTCTTCTTTAAATATTCGGTTAAATTTCTTATAAATTAGATATTTGTAAAAAAAATCATTAAGCCTTCATGTGCATCTGTACTGTATAGTTTACAATCGGAGAATTCTACGAAGCCTTAGCTTCCCGGTACTACATTCTGCTCTGACATCGATTCAGCCATCTTTCACCTTTCGATGTTCCAAATGCTTTTCAAGTAATATTAAAAAATAATCCTTTTACTGTAAAGTTGATCCGTGAGTTTTCTTTCAGCGATTTCGAACAACGGTTTTTAGACTGTGGTTTGAGTGTGAGAGTTTATTAGGCCTATGTGCAATGCTATATACTGTAAAGCCTACCGAAACGCATACCCTCTTTGAAATGAAAGTAGATATTAAGCAGGAAGATAAGTTATACCTGTTGATGACCAAACACAAAACACAGTGTAAATATTTGTCCGTGTCCATCGTCTATTAAAGTATGTGTTGTACTTTATTATACAAATAATATGTTACATATGGTTTATATCCTATAAAGTTATTCAATCTCTACATACAAGGGTTTAAAAGGTCGTTGTGTTGCTGGGTGCGGTAAGCACCGATATGTACTACGTATTTGCATTATTGTTAACTAAACGTAGTAATATGTCTAAACAAATTTTGTAACGCAGTAACTGACGTACTGTTACTTCACATATTTGACAAAAGTTGCTTGTCATACTTTAACACTTTTCAGCCCATTATATTCTGCAAGGCCACTGGCATGTCTTTATTTACATCAACTTTTAAGGCTCATTTCACATATATGAGACGTGTAACTTTAGTTTATTCTAATTAGTCATAAACGCATAACAATGTATATGTAGAGACAACCAGAGAATGTAAGCCAGCATGTTAAATGATCACTAAACAGTGGGTTGGACAGCATTTCAAAGTTGGGGACCATATTCTAAATTATTTCTGAACTTTATGTAGGGAAAAGAACCTTTTTGGAAGCCCCAAATGCAACTGGATTTAAATACAAGAAAACCCATTCTGAACCAGCCGTATCTCCATTGCACTGTCCACTATTACAAAACTGTTTTTTTTTAATGTACTTATACAATAGTAACTGTTAAAGACACAAAGGAAAGCAGAGAATAATAATGTTATATGTACACGCAAATATGTGGGGCCAAAAGGGGAAACCCATCATGTTAACTCCAAGTTGTAAGAGATGCCGATTAACATACAACTGTTTAAAACTTTTCTACTGTATCTTGTATTTTAAAAGATACTTTGGAGGTAACCTGTATCAATTAACTGTTTTTAGAACACGGAGGCTCAGTCAGTTCATATGAAAGTTATACAATATGATATGGTAAGAATGTTTTCTGGACAGACGCAAGTAGTGTTTAGTGTCAGTCGAAAAGTTTTTCAGAAAAGCGAAAGTCGTTTGTGCTTCCATGCCATGTTTGTAGGCTTACAACTGCGACTTGTATTGGTACAAATAATTAACTCATATTTTATATATTTAAATATATTTAGAGAACTTTTCCACAGTGAAAAAAATATGATATGACCTTACACTGCACCGTTATACTAACAGTGCATGCGAGGAAATCCCGCATAATGTTTATAACTGTATTCTTGAATTGGCGTTAGCGCGAAACGTATGTTCTAAACAGAAATACGCCAAATAATTTGCAAAATATAACGTATACATTTGGGATGTGAATTCTCTTCTACCGTGTATGAGTGCCGATTAGGTCGTATTTCCATTTTTTTTTTAATAATAGCATCGCATCTAAAAGTTGTGTGGTCGAAAACACCGGAATGGCGTAGCTTTTAAATATGTCTTCGTTTTAAGTTCCTGCTTACGCCATCTCTTTACTACCGAGACTGTGTAGTATAAGTATAACCGTCCTCATCGTGTTGGTCCCTTCTCATTGTTTGCCTTTGTATCGAATGAGACGTACGAACAAAAAGTAACACTGCCCTCGTTATATATTTCTGAAAACGAGTATGAATGAATTCATCCATCCAGCCGATTTACACAGAGATTATAGTAACTACTGTAAATGTTAAAATTGTGTACCACAGTAAAACGTGATTGTGCTGACATATCTGATAATTCGGTAACATATGCTATTAGTTATACAGTAAGAACTGGGGATATGTGTAATTCGAACAAATGCATCCAACTGTTTTTGTTGTTTTTGAATTACACATATCATCATTTCTTACTGTAATCATAATAGCACATGCCACCAATTTATAGCACGATGTTTTACAGTAGTAACTGTGTTCTCTGTGTGTATCGGGTGAATCATCATCACTAATCAAATATGTCCACCGAACCTACAGTAATAAAGAATGATAAATTTCGTTACGACATTGTAAAACGTCATAAGTGATATCGCAGTTACTCTTTTTTGTAACTGTAACTTACATCTCTCCTTTCGCATGGAGAATCGTATCCTGTACTGTATCTACGAGTTTAAATGAGGAGGCAGACGATACAGAGGAAGCAGCTTTGAAGTAACAAAATAATGAGAAATTAGTCATTAATTGAATCCGAAACAGTTTTGTGTTCATATAGTGACAACATGAAAGAGCAACTTTGTGAAAGATTGGTTGAGTTATTGCGTTCTTTAACGGTAATCCTTAAACTGTATTTCCTTTTTTTCAGTTAACAAGAAACAACCTCCCGATGTTACAGTGATATGGATTCTTGTAGTTATAAGGTGCAATAAAGTACAAAAGAAGTGAGAAATTCACTTTCCTATGTTGATTAAGTCAACAAATATTGTACTGTTTCAACCAAATATTTGTTTACATCTGTAAGTAGCAATCACGTTTCTCGACAGAGAGAAACAGAGGAAATGTTACATTTCTTCACTGCGAATTTATAAAGAATTATCACGCCCGTAAGTTTTGGTGTGTATTGTTGGTTGTTTAGCAGGTGTACATACCTGTTCAGATGGTTAATTGTCTTACCTTAGGGACACTAAATGGTTTGTCTCTTAAAGTAAGAGACAGAACGTTGGCACATTAGTCCGTTAAGTTACTTGTTCGATATAAATGCTTTGCATGTTGAAGGTCACATGACAATTTGTACAATATTGTACAATACACGAAAACAATTACAAGGCTGATTATGTCAGCACACTTACAATTAATGTCACCACTTGGCTTTTGTGTAATGATTACAGCTGCACCGACAAATAAAAAAAAAAACTAAGTTCAAGTGTACTATTGTTTTATTTTATTTCCATCATAAAACAGTAACCATCAGAAGATACTTTCAATACGAGTTTACTGATTAGACACTGAAACTCTAAAGGACATCCCTACATTATATTAATTATTATTTAAGCAAACTGTGTTCAGAAGTAACTTTAGTTTCATAGTGAGCAGATTTTCAAGGTAAATATATCCCATAGCCATACTCAGTGACAATGGTCAGACAGGCCCCGGGAAAACAAAAACTATTCCATTTGGTTCATGAGTCCTTAAGCATCTTATTAAAATGACACAGGTTTACCACTGGTCCCAATACTATCTCCTCCGGACTCCTCCTCTTATCAGACCTGTTTATATACAAGTGCATATAAGTAATACAATTGTATAGGTATGTGCATTGATCAGTTAATTGCATTACAGAGGACACAAAACACACCATCATATTTGGTTTATATAACAGAGACGTTGCTAAATAACAACAATCCCCTCCAAAAAAAATAAGAAAATAAAAATAATAAAGTTATGTTTGGGAGATATTATACAGTTATATGTACTGTCTGGAATTTGTCATTTTTGTAAACCTGTAAAATCTTTGTGCCAATAGACTATGAAACATTTTACTTTCCATTTGTTAATCTTTCCATAAATTCAATGTGGAAGTTAAAATTGTTGACTCTGAAACCGATCATTATTTTAAGTAAACAGGTTCAATATGATAGAGTCGGTATTTGCACTGAAATATCCGATAAAAAATAATTTTAGAAGAATAATGCAACATACGTGGCTTAATGACTTCACAGTTGAACTCGATTAAATTAATAAAAAAAAAATTAATTAAAAGTACAGCCTAGTGTGTCTACATCCTTGCCGTGTAAGGTGTTAAATATTACATTGTGTGAATCTTGTTATGCCTTCAACAGTGTTTAAAATATTTAAACGCAATCCTGATGTCTTGAGTAAAACAATTTACGTTCAATCATACATAGCTAACCGTAACCAGAATGTGTCATCTTGTCCTTGTCAGGCAAATTTGTAATTTCCTTAGATTTATTCATTTCTTCAAATCTGACTCTAATACGAAATAGTCTGTCCCAGTTGTTAGGTTTGTTTCTTCGTCTGTTTCTGCGATTTGGTGTGCTTCGGCCACGTGATGTACCTCTACGGGTACTAACGGCTGCGCCCGGTTTGTCTGTATCATAAAGAAAAATAGCTTGTTACAATTGTTAATTCAGTTAATCCAGTGTAATGACAAGTTACAAAGTACACGCTGCATGTGCTTAATGCGAGGTAATTACTTTCGTTTAATTTTTACTGTTGATAATTTTTTTTTCACACCAAGTTGTGAAACAATATGTCATGCATTATGAGACAACTTTTTAAGGTATCCCAGATATGCAATTATCTTGATATATTCATACGGATTTCGTAAATATCGTGAGTGGATTAATTATGCGCAATAAATTTACCTGTCCAAGTTGATTCACTATATCTTTAAGTTTTTCAGAAATCTTACTAAACGTTGGTCGATCTCTTTTACGGTTGCTCCAACAGGAAAGCATAATACCATATCTACAATGCAGGGGGAAAATAAAATAATATTGAAAGAATAGTCATTTGAGTTTTAGTATAATGACAGATTTCCGAAATAAACTTACATACAAATGTAAATGATTGAAATTATAAGAGGTTTATATATTTTTTTCGGGTAATACAAAGCATTGTAAAGCTAAGTAAACAAAAGCATGGTATAGCTTATGAAACGTTTTGTCATTGCAGTAAAGTATGTTATATGCAATGCGGAATAAAATTTGGATCATAGATATAAATGTACACTGTAATTCGGAGTTGACGTCGTAGCTTTTTATTAAATAAAACTCAATCCAAACAGTAATCATCGATATTGAACCAACATCACAACTTTCAAAAATAGTCACATTGGCAACGCGTCTTTGTAGTAGATATTTTCCTCAAACGGTAGATATGTGCCCTTTTTAGCAAAATTGTGCAATTCCAAAATATATTGAGAGTTGACGTACACAGCCCCAGGACAGCAAAGAGGTTGTGGTAGGTTAAAACCTCCTCTTAACTGAAGTTCGATCTCAGAGTTGCTCAGTTTTGCGAACGGGATCTCACCTAATAAGTAAAATATAAATGAGATACCCGCATTAGTCGTGATCTTACTTTAAATGTATGTGTCTTACATCATGTAAACCTCCATTAGGAAAAACGTCGGTAAAAGTTTGACAGCATTAAAAAAATATCATTAGAAGAGCTAGACCACGCCCAGAGGTGAGTTAATCAATGAATTTAGGCTTCTCACACATTCGTGGTCGTAACAATAACTGCCTCGTGGGCCTTTATTTTCATATCATCGGACTTTAGATGCGAGGTTTTTGCTGTATTGAATATATCATAAATATAATCAGTGTTCCGTTGATTAGCTTCATCGAACGTCAGTTAGAATTTTAGCTTAGTGTTACTGTTAGAAGCCGTACTAGTACTAGAGGTAGAAGTCTAGGTCTTATCATATTAGTAGTAGTATACTAGCCTAGTCAGAGACCTAAGTAATTCTGATAACGTTACATTATTATGCTTGGTGAGCGAGACATGATGAATGATAACAGGTCTTTGATACCATGTGTATATTATGTGTGACCATAGGCTGGGTTTTGCACACTTATTAATATTGTGACTAGTCTGCTAGCAGCATCGATGATCAGCTGCTTCTAGCAAGGACAACTTCATTTGTACTGAATATGCATTACGATATGTTTTTGGTTTGTTGAAATTAAGAGGCACGCCGAAATAGTAGGCATGAATGAAATCTGCCTTCAGCGGATAAATATGTTGCTACTTTTGATCATTTATTTCTCAATTAATGAAACGTTTGGGCAAAATTAGCTTGGTGAAACCTGGTTTGTCAGCAAAGTAGCTTAAAACATTTTTTCTTTAAATGAACAGTGTTATGCATTTCCTTCCTCCAAATGTACAGAATCACTTTAAGTATATATATTAATACACTTACCAAGAGAAAATAATTCCCATAGAAGTACAGCATAACCCCAAGCATCACTTCCAGAATAATATTCATGAAGAAATATTGACTCTGGTGGCATCCATACAGTAGGTGGACGATCCTGCAAATATAGAGGCAAATTACGTCAAGTACATTGAATAGTATCTTCAATTAATAATTTATCAAAACTGGTTCTTTAAGGCTTTATTTTTTGGTTTACCTCATGACAGTGCAGTGGTTCACCACAATGAATAGGTTTATTAAAGATATGAACGTGGATAGTCTTCCAGTTCTTTAAAACCTGTGAATAACATAAGGAATAGTATATATTAAGCAGAGACTTTGCCAATAAAGAAAGGATTACATTTTGAATCAAATCCATACATCAGACTATTTCATATTCAACAGAAGTTTAATGACAAAGCAAAACCCTCAAAGATATAAAGGAATGCTCATTCCATTTGAAACATTTCACATTAGTATGAAAGCGCCCAGAAACATTAACTGTTAATGCTTTATTTGATTTGACATGGCTTAATTTCCTTTAATAGGTAATGAGTTTTTCCAATTATAACTGTTACATTATTGAAATGTTAACATCAATCTATTTAAGAATGTTATTCACAGTCAGCTAGAGACCATCAAAAGAGGACCAAGGGACAGAAAAATACCGTCCATCTGATGGCAACTACACTACATCGACAAATGGAAGGAACTTAAATTTGTGTGTCCCAAATTTCTTCTCTTTGGAGTTGTTGATCTGATCATGAAGGTAAAGGTGACCTTTTGGTCTGTTTTTGAAATGTGTAGATTAGGTTTACCAGTTTGTAACTCAGGTATTAGGAGACAGTGGTTGCAACCATTGTGATCTCTTAACGAAATTGATTATGAAAAGTCCAGTGAATACGATTTAAACCAAACTAAATCCGCATCATATGATTCCAAGTTTCTGAGTTTGTAGTTTTAAATAAGGTTTTCGCTTGAGAATACAGACACATTTTTAATAAGTAATCGCAATAAGCATCAAACAGTGATTAACAATTAACACCAAAATGACAATATTTACTCTTATTAAATTTAAATAATTAACTAAGGTTACTATTTATATTTCATATAATATGTTATATTGTCAATCATCCTGTTTGTATGCAGTTCACACATAGTTAAGTGGTTTGAAGTACATTCTTGTCATGATTGACGTGAATACAATCAATCGAAAAACAATAAAAAGCAACCATGCTATTCAGCTTGTGTAAACTGATTTTCAATACACTATAAAAAGTGTGTTCACAATGAACCACTCCAGTTGGAATTTACTAATAGTAAGTTAAATTTATTATGCAAAAAATGAAAGCAAACATGCTAATCAAAACTGTTGTGAAATGAGTTACAGCTTACTATAAATTGAATACGACTGTCATCAAATACATGTTGTCAATTAGTAGGTATGCAGTGCTTTTGACAGTGATCTAATACAGTTGAAAGAGAATTGATAAATTACCTTTTTCATCAGTGTTTCAATCTTTTTCATAGCTGTGTTCAAAGGACAGATGTCATATAGTTTACATTGTCCAATTCTGGAGATAAGCACCTTCTTTAGACAAACAGCTGGATGACAGAACTAGGAAAGTCAGTAATAATAAAACACTGCGCTATAGAGAACCCTATGTATTATAGAGGAATGTTTTCCATACCATAACCGCAATGGTCAAGCAAATGGTACTAATTTAATGAATACGTTTAGGATTGCTAAGCTGAAAGACGAAGTATGATTCACTGGCTAATTTGCACATGAAACTATAGCACATATCATAAGTAAAGTTGGGGTTTATCGGGCACTAATAGCATTACTTCTATATGATGATATATATGAGGATAAACAATATTTGAGAAACAGATTCATGTGAATGACAACCTGACCGATATAATCAACGAAAATGTTACGTAACGGTGTTGAAAGAAATGAGACACGTGTCTCAGTCCTATAACTCAAGCAAGATTCTAACTACTTCAAATTAGGGAACAATAATCGTTGTGCAATTAATGTATTTTTATGACTTAGCATATCGGAGGTCCAAAGGGAGATGATATTTACTGCTGTATTAATTTACTTACATTGAATATTATCGTATCGCATCAAATAAAGTAAATAGAAAACAAATTCAAAACTGCATGTTACCTTTTGTCTTGCAAGAAAACGCAAACCTCTGCAAATATTGGATGAAAAGTACACCATTTCTCTCATTTCCTTTTGCACCTGTCTTTGTAGAACATCATCATATTTGCTACTCCTTGATTTCTCGCGGCATTGATGGGTATTTTGATATTGTTCCTTTATGAAATCACTCAGCGATCCGCACTCCATATTTTCATATACTATTGAATAAGGAACTACACAGGAGCCCAAAAAATTTAGAAAGTATGAAAACGACTGACATGTCAATCTGAGCACAGATGAAATAAATAAGTGATATTGGTAGAAAAACAAAAAAGGTAATTTTGTCTTCCAGTCTTCAGTACTATTTTATGTCTTGTTACAACTTAATGATATGTGTTCACAATGTGATTAATTAATGACATAAAGTAACAATTACCTTCTTTAAGAGAGATAAAAAGCAATTTCACAATATTCGGATGTCTTCGAAGCAACTTCAAGTTAAACGCCATTTCTTTGAAATATATTGCATCATTCATCGTAGCTGAACCTATAGCCAATGAAATAACAAACAATTAACTGTAGACAACGTATGTTGTGTTTCGATCCAGTCATTTGAATTATATCAGTAGAGACAAGGTACCAAGAGTTACCAAAAAACAAGTAGGTGAGCTTACACCAGCAAATCACATAAATTAAAATATGAAAAGTACATACAAGTCAGAGAGTAACACAAATGACTAGAAATTGTAATCATGCAAATATATCCGACACGACTTACCGGATAAAACTTTTGCGAAGCATTTTGTATTTTTTTGGTCATTATTGCTGTATGTACCACTCCAGTATTCAAACATACCACTGGATTTTAAGCGAACCACCATTGAAAGTTTAATGTCATCGTCTCCATCTGTATTGAGAGCTGATTGGAAATAAAAGTAAAGCAAGAAACATAAAATCACGCTGGTTCATGTTCTTCATCAGTTGATGAATGGTAAAATGCACTTGTCACACAGCCACAATTTTGTTATGGTATACATCCATAACCATCACAGCTGTTATTATATATATATATATAAATATATATATTTATATATTTATATATATATAT
>JAAAKB020102184.1:0-16484 GCA_010014835.2 Apostichopus leukothele | reverse complement strand
GTTACTCTGTTTGTGTGGGGGGCTTGTTGGGGGGGGGGGCGAGGCTCGGTGTGGAGTGCGCGCGCCGGCGCGTTGGGAGCACAAGCAAAAATGAATGCAAATTTAATTTACATGGTGGCCATTGATGTTTGTCAAAGTACTAGCGAGAGCAGCTGTTTACATTTTCAGACTAATTTATCATGCTTAATAATTCAAAGAAGCACTAATTCCCTGCATCGAGAGTGCAAACAATAGATACTATGAAGATAACTAATTGAAACCTGTTAAGATACAATGTGTGATCTCAAAGGTACAAGCAAGGTTATATTGTCAACCTTTGTTAAAGACAGTAAATCGACTTCCTGTAGTCACTTCTGCGAGCTGATATCCTAATTTATTACTTACTGTCCAAACAATGATTAGTTCCTTATTAATCACATGAAAGAAGACAAAGAAAGAGCTTTCACATACTACCTACATATTAAAAGCAAGTTGGCCCTACTCACATCAAGTCTACGGTACAGAGGGACAAGGACTCGTTGAGAAGAGTCACTAATTGTTATTACTAAGCATATATCTAGATGCATATTTTATACCTGTTAATAAATCATCCATTATAACCACAGTTGAACTAATCATTGACATGACTCAAGCCCCCGACTCATGTGACAATGCTATTCATTAAGTAGAGTATCACGCATACATTCTTTATTACAATGTAACAGGATGTAAATGTAAAGGAGGCCCATCGATGCCTTTACAATCCTGCTCTTCTTTATGGCCTTTGTGCTTCACAACAAAGCTGATCTGGGAGGGCAACTAAATTTTTATTACAGGATATGCCTTTGTGTCTGTTCCAACAAAACAAGGCAACAAAACAAAGAGAAAAGTTGATGCTGAGCAGGAAAATGGATTTTAATGTCCAAATGCTGTACGAAAACGTCATAAAGGCAGACTACTATAACACTGTTCATTCAGTGACGTCATAAAGGCAGACTACTATAACACTGTTCATTCAGTGACGATCTTCAACTAGAGACTCAATATCTACAGTCTCATATACCGAACTGAAATGCATTTTATAGAATTAGGGACCTATCTGAAAGCAGAATCTAGGCTCTCTGGATAAAGATTAAATGCAAGGAGTACACCACTACATATTGTGAAACAATTGAAATGCTAAAATACACTGAGCAAGTATATAATTTCAAACAAGCATTTAATGAACAAATGTCAGACTACTTGTCATTACCAGTACAGTACTTAACAACACTACCACAAAATATTTTCAGTTCAACAATAACATCTTACATTTCATTACAGGCTCTTCATGCACTGTAAGTAATTTTGCGTAACATTTGTGCTTCCTATTATCTAACAATTTATTTGATGCTCGGGAGAATGGTACAGTATGTACAGTAACTGCTATGTAGTCAGTGGAGTGTGCCTATGTAGTAATGTCATCCCTAATGAATATCACCAGCCATCATCAAGATGTGACATTCTGCAGTACTGTATGTGTCAGCTCAATAAAGGATGTGTGCCATACAGTAGATCTGCACATCAACTTACAGTTAGACGGTTTCTCATGCCATCCTTTATATGATATCACTACCTGTCCTCTTCCTGACCTTAGATGAGGGAAGGAAGGATGGAGATGGGGCAAAATCTCCTCCTCCATCCCAAAAGTCTCTTCTCTAGTTACGCTACCTGATCAATGGCATCTACTGCACAATGTAATTCATACACAGAGAGTTGGTCCATGTACCTTCAGCGCTAACACAGCATGTTTAATTCATGTTCATATTCATTGAAGAGTACTTGCAAGGTAAAACCACTTAAAGTAATGTTCAGTTATGGTGAAAGAAGGGAAAACCAGTCTTCAGTATTAATTTAACACCATGCTGATCTTATTTTATGCAAAAAAAATTGCCAGACTGTAGTATTGTGCAACACTTACATCAGTTAGCCTCAACAATACACAGGGGCAACGGCGATTCGCACTCTGTTTTGTCAAAACAGCCCTCTGAAGAACATCCCGAGGCCACAAAAGAAATGGAACTGTCTGCAAAATTGCCCCCAGTATTATGTCACTAAGATATATCATTAATTCCTGTTACAGTTTCAAACAAATCAGTAATTATTTGTTTGAACACAACATTTTGAGTCTCGAAAATGTTGATGTTTTCAATGCACCCCTGCCGCAAAATGTTCATCAGTGGAGTAATTCAGTCATTAGTGTGTGTGGTTAACATGTGTTATGTGCTATTAGCATACATCCCATTGTAATTTCTAGTGATTCACACGTGTTTGTCTAGCCTACAGCCGCATTTGGAAATAAAGACACACATGCGGGATAAGTTTCAGCAATTCCTGCCAAGATTATTGTTTTTAAACATTTATTGTGATGGCATACACTAGTGCTGATAGTCGTAATCGATTAATCGCCAGTAGCCATGATTACAATTTGGAAGTTCGATTAATCGCGCTCAAAACCTAAGTGGCAATGACTCGATTACAAGCTAGCACTACACATAATTTGCTTTTGAAAAATAGCCTAACCTATCAAAAACAACACTAAAGCAGCTTGTCAGCAATATTGCAAAAGTACAGGTTCTCACAATGCTACACTAGCACTGTGCTGTGTTAAAAATCGGCATACACTTGCTCCAATAGATTCATGCGTCTAGTTGTCAGTAATACGATTGTTCTGCAGTACAACATTCAGTCCTAGCAATGTTGATTATTGTGCATAATCGCAAATTCTTATGTTATTAATCTTTTTTGATTGCCAAAAGTATTGTTCATTTCTTCAAACATGTTTGCAATTATTACTTCATTACTGGCCTGGTTCACATTTATCGGATGTCTGATCAATTGTGTCGTTGATCGAGTGTGTTGGGGGAATAGCCCCCATAAAATTAGTTTTTACTGACTGCTATAGTACTGTAACTAAATGCCAACTACCTCTAATATGCAATGCTTACGGAACAGACAATGCTGCAACTGAACTCTAGTGTGACTTATGAAGAACATTTTATAATCATTATCATCACGAAAATCTTTTCATCCCAGCAATAAATAATCTGTCTTCAGGTTCTTGTTGATGGCAGCAACATTGGATCTCAGGCCAAACGATGAAATTACACATAAAGTGTTGTACTACTTCTACATATGTGTAGTTGATAGAGGCTTGTTGTCTAATTTCAAAGCAGAAACTAAAATGCAGGAAGAAACAACTCATAATACCATTTAAGCAAAACCTTACCTTTAGTGCTATACGCCTTGTAATAGAAAATGGAAGCTTCTTCAATAATGTATTTCCCATTGTATGATAGGTTAGTAACTCAATTTTCAAAACATTTTCTCAGGCTACAAGTTCTACAAGCAGTTCAATATACCATAATTAACTAGCTATGTACAGAAATGATTGACTAGTTTTGTTATCCCAGAAATGATTGACTAGTTTTGTTATCGTTTCTCGTTTCCTGACTGTCATATTTACTTCCTTCATTGCCATATGTTACATGATGTATTAACTCTCTGGGAAATAAAAACAGGTAATGAGAGGCTAATTAATCAGTACTCTGTTGAAGTCAACACCATACTGTGCTTTTACTATCTGACAGTATAGCTAAAAGTAAGTGATGTGGTAGATCAAGACCACTCAACTTGCCAAACTATTCAATTCAATATGACCTATAACAAAGAAAGAGAAAGCACTTGAGAAGAACATTGAAAGAGATTTCACATACATGACAGAAATTGTAACAGGTCTTTTAATGTGCTTTCATACATAATTACAGGTACATTATCAACGCAAGGTTAACAAAAATTCATAATCCTACAATTACAATTTTAAAATCTATCATGACTCATATGGTAGTTTCATTTCTCTGTCAGTTATAGCAAATACTGCATGGACCTGACCCATACCTTGAACAATGATAACCTGTCATGAAAGCGTTGTGGTTAAGGTGCAGACTTATGATCTAAAGACGCATTTACACGGCACGACAAATTCGTCCACGATTTCCTTAACAATTGTGCAAGACTCGATAGCAGCGTGTGTATGGAACCTTGCTCAACATCTGTCTCACGCAACAAGATTTTGAGTTGCCGTGCAAAGTTGAGCCCTGTTCAACTTTCGTCATGATTTTGACCAGATGGCATAGCAACCAGTGACAACAACATGGCTGAATTAGCGACTCAATGACGTGAAGAAATGTGCGATAAAACTTGTGACCAAGATAACAGGATAACAATATAAGTTACATACTTGACCATTCTCACAAACATGTTAGAATTGCGCGTGGATGGTGAAGTGATTCATTGTATGGTTGCAATTATTTCAAAGTCATTACTTAGAATGTTTGTTTCCCAGTGTGTGTGTATGTAGGTGTTTGTGTGGGTGTGTAGACTGTTTTCAGTTCTCTGGGAATGAAAGTTTGTTTATGTTCAAGTTGTAAATAACTGTAAATATATTGTATTAATCAGTATGGGGAATTCCTTTTAATTGTGACATTTTGACAGTGAGCAAATCAAAACAGACTGTATTAACACATCTGTCTGTCTCCACTTCTCTCTCTTTCTCTCCCTCTGACTGAATACTTTGTCATTATGAATTAGGATCTAAATTATATTGCTTTGAAAAATTTAATTTCTTTATTCTTTTTTATTCCTGGTGTTCATGAGGCTGTGTAGGCAATAATTTGGCAACAAAAGGCAATAAGTTCCTGGTGGTCTTAAATTAATTCAAAATTGGTATGTGGATCCACCTTATAAGTATAAGAACCCTTTTTTTTGGAGGTCAAATCTAAATTTGAGGTCACCAGAATTTGCAGTGTGAAAACTTGTAAATACAATGTCTCTAAAAGTAAACCTTGAACAAATGTTCTCATAATTAATGTAAGTGACTCCTATGCCTATTTGCTTGCTGGCGTACACTGGTTATCCCTCTGCCAGATTTCCTGATATCTATCACCTGTAGCAGATAGTGAAATATTGGATGCTGATTGGGTTAAAAAGATAACATGATTTAATGCTATTATGCAACATCAGTTCATTAGGACATATATATAAACTTGAAGATGTATTATTTCCTCTCTCTATTCAGTTTTTTTTTTTAGTGAGTTGGTTAAATTGCAATATTTTGATGCGGATATCCCGCAAGATGCCTTGTTTCTGGCACCTGTATCTCATACCATCAACCATGTAGCATCAAATGGTGTTCCCTTGAACTCATTTTGAGCGATGACAGAATCAGATATATTAATGTCAAGCTCCTGACAGCCTTTTATAGAACCTGAATATCCCTTGGGCAGGTCTTAATGAGTTCCATATCAAGTTTATAGTTTCCTAATTAACTCGAACAAAAAGTTGGCAAATAGGAAATATTGAAGAAAGAACAGTCAGGTAGTCACAGTCTGTTGCTATGCATATAAGTTTTCTGGTTCTCAAAAAACGTTTGAAAGTCGTTAGCAATTTACAAAGAACATTTATTTTCAACAAAATTCTGATATGCCAGTTGTACTACTGTCATTAATTTTGTCGAATAGGATGAAGCATTTAGATATCAAATTGTGCACACATATAAGACAAGATAGCCCACCCATACAGTTGACATAACAATAAATGTCATCAATGGATACAGACAATTAAAATGGTAAGTCAAACAAACCACTGATGTCAGTTGACATAACAACATCCCCAACCCTCTCCTCCTTCCCTATCCCCACCCTCCATCCTCCAAGGGAGGATAATAGCTTTTGACCTGGCAGTTACTATCGCCTCTGGAAATGAAGAATATGACTGTTCCACAACTACTACCAGACCATTACACCACACCTGAACTTTCCCACACCATACTCAGGTCACTAATACATCAGCTTCCTCTTTGCTATCCCTTTCAATGAGGCAAAACTGTAAATATCATATTCCATCAACAGGTCTTTCTTTATGAGTGAAAGGATATCTCAGAGAAGCCATGCCTAAAAGTTGTTTCCTAGAGTTATGATATCTATCACTCCATCTAACCCAACAGGAAATGTGTCTTAAGAAGTCTTTACTAGAACTCTTTAAACTGATGTTTGTTATAAATCATTGTGACATATCACACAGTTCTACACAGTACCGATACTGCCTCTTAATGCGCAACATGTGTGGGAATGAGGAAATTAAGCATTGATGCATTGCATAGCAATACTGCCTTATCGCAAGAGTACAGGATGCTAAAGGTTTCCCTACATAGGACGATGTGCTAAAGTAAGTGACCGTGCTCCAATTTATTCTGACGGAACTGATGATGCATGTAACTGACCAGTAGATGGACTTATACACCAGTGGGGGCACAAAATGCAGTGGAATTTTGTACCCAATCCACCGGCCACAACAATTTAAAGATGTACTACCTTCTGTTAAAAAGAATTAAAATATTACGATATGGATTACAAAAGAAAAGAAACGATGCACATAAATTAGGTTTTGGATACCAGCCACAGAAAATTTGTCAGCAGGCCACATTTTGCCTACCTGTGTTGGACTCTACAACATGATGCCCACTTACAGTACATATGCACCTACTTGCAGCATGGCGATATGTACAGTACAATTCAGAATATCATGCTCCTTTGGACCTTTCAGCTTTCAGTGGACATCTACACATGTGACCAAACAGGTTCACTAAGTATGACAATGCTCTGAATCTCATAATCTTTGCTATAGCCTAATATCATTCTAGAACATTACTCATGAAGGTAACTTCATATTATATAAGCAACATACTGGCAATTTCATGGCCTTGAAGGATTTTGAACCCTCAGAGATAATTATCAAATACAAATACCGTGAAGTATGAGTAGAATTGTTCTTCATTTAACAAACAACTGAAACTTTACATCTAAACCATGAAAGATGTTATCTAAGAGTAAGTTTGGGAATGGATTAATCAACGAAGAAATATACATTGGAAACTACAGACCAATATATTTCCATCAGCTGCATAACAGGCATTTTAACTATTCATGAAAATGTACAGCTGTTTTTAGCAATATAAACACTGTACAGGGCTAACTGTAATGATAGTCATAAGTCATAACATAACATCTAGGAATGAAATGAGGCAGCCTACCAATATTTAAATATAAGTTACATTAGATACTTACATCCCACTCTGTTGATTTGTCTACCCCTAAAGCTTTCCAATTTGGTTTCCATTTATTGCTACTTCTCCAGCTAACCTTTCTAGTAAAGAAGGAAGATTTTTCTGATTTTTTCCTCACTTTCGGTGATTTCTTGGATGAATTCCTCCTGGCAAGAAATGGTGTTAGGACTGGGATTCGAACTGGTCGTGGTGATATTGAAAACATGATTGTTCCTTTGTTTATTCTGTTGAGAAGGAAGTACAAAACAATCCAATTGTTAGTATTTAGTACACAAAATGTACTTCTTAAAACTGATTATAAACTCTGCTCTGACTGATCCATTGAAGACTTTTAAATGACAACTGAAATGCAATTTAGGAATAACGCATGAAAGTAAACCTTACCTATTATGGGATGAATAGGTAATTAATACAACCTCAATAGTCCAAACTATTGATTTAGGGAGATATCTGATCATGGACACTAACAGTGTCAATACTGACTGCACCTTGTTACGTACAGTAGGTGTACTGTAACTTCAGGGACGCAGCAACGAATTGAATTCCTTGCTTGTAGTCACGATACTGATCCCCTTGTAGCCTGATTTAAAATATACTTGGCAATACCATGAACACTGTTGTAAGTGCAGACTGTTGTTACTAAGAAGATTGTTGTTTCATCAGTAGACTTAAGAAACAAAATAAATCAAACAAACAATTTATTGTGAATCAAAATGGTATTATCTAAACATTGAACATGAGTTAAAAATAGAATTCACAAACCCACACACTCTTAAACACAGTACAGTACGATGTTATCATAAATGAGAAGATACAGCATAGAAATACCAAACATTGGAGCATATGGAAACAAATTAAGTCTGCCCCAAATCAATAACAATGGTGAAATTATGAAAGTGCACATCACTTCTATATTTTCCATGACAACCAACATGTGTCCTACTGTAGTATTAATAGCTAACAATTATATCTGTCTTTTCTATCTTGAGTTCACAGGTCTACATTATGTATTCTGTTGTCAAAGTTGTTTTCAAATTCAACAGCAGCTTATTGGTGGAAAACAAAAATTGGGACACTGTTTTACAATATTTCTCATTATGCACAGCAGACTGAACACAAGTCATCAGAAATGCGGGTAATGAGTGCAATGACGTGGAGCTTGTGTATTCACTACACTGTACATGGAACAGAGCTACTGTGTTGGAGTAATCAGCAGCCTGTAACCAGGGAGTTGTTATGGCATTCCCTGCTATAACACACTGCTAGCAGTAGTACATATGGTACAGTCTATAGAGTAATTGCATATGGAAGGAGGCATGGACTATTCTTGTAATACCTGAAATGTTGACAGCTGTTCCATATGCACTGAACTGATTTGATTTGTACTGTAGGCAAAAGTACTGCAAAAAGGTTCGGTACAACAGAACATGGAAATTTACACTGAACATTACAGGAGAATGGATAGAGACGAGAAAAGGATGTGAGAGTAACCTATTATGATGAATAATAACATCATTAATTTACGTAATGTTCCATTTGGTTTATAGCTGCATCGTTGGGTTTTACCACTGAAGTGATACTACTCTAGAGCACAATTGACACTGGATTTTTCTTTCCACCCAATCAGCTCACAATCAGCCTAATCACTGGATGACAATAACAATATTTGCTTCAAATTTAATGCAAGTCAAACTACCAGTAAAAAAATCTGACGTGCAAGTGTCTTCTAGGTACTGTAAACTGCAGAGGTTGCTGCTGCTTGGAAAGAAACACTTTCTTCAGGAATTGACATCTATTTTAGCATGAATGCAACAAACCCAAGAGAATTAGTGGTTCTTTGTCTTGTTCTAAGAACATAATGTAAAACATGAGATTTTCCAACATTTCAAATGTTGACTCCAAAGTTCATGTATCAATGTTGGCATACAGGTTAAGAAGGAAGTTCATCCAGGCTTTATTTTGGAGCTATCATAGTTACAATATTTTCATACAGTACTTTGAATTTGCTGACCTTCCACAAAACACAAAGAGGTAATTGTGCTCACAGTGGTGGATCTACAAGCCAGCCGAACCAGGCAAGAAGTTCATGCAAGCGTTACCTGGTTTCAGATTTTGAACTTTAGTGATGGCGAATGACCTTTGACCTCCAAAAAGAATTGGAACTTTGAACTCACTAAGGTGGGCCCACATGCCAAAATTGTATGATGTTCATCCAAGTTTTACATGGAGTTATTGCGGTTATGGTTGGCGGGCAGCCTGTTGATTTTCAGTTGACTTCAAATGATGTTTGACATTTCCTCAAAACATTAGGATAGTTTTATAAAGCACTACTTTTGGAGTTACCATGTTTAAAATGTTGTTATCTGATCTCTGGTGCAACTTAATGACATTCAACCTCCACAAGAACAATAGGGCACTTGTACGTACTGAGCTGTAACATAGTGAAGTGTGAACCAAACTAACCCTTTTGAATTGTTTACAAGGCAAGGAATAACACAAACAAGCATACACACACACGCACACTTAAACATGCCATCACCATATGATATATTCACTTTGGTTTCAGCAAGGATGGAAAAATATAGTTTGAGCTTAGACATTTCTGGTGGAAATCTTTGGCATGTTTTCAACCAGCCTGCTTGGTTTACAGTTTACACAGGCTGAAAATTGAATTCTGCTGTACAACTATGCAGCCATAAAGGGTGCAACTACTTCTATGTACGTCACAATAGGCTGTCTCCATCAGGATAATGCGATAACAACGTACTATAAAAGTTCTACGAAATGGTTACCTATTTTAATTGTTGGATATTTGTGTCTAATTCAGAATATCCATTGAACTATCCAGCTCTGGCATTCTTTTCTTCAGTATCACATAGGGATACTACACGCATTGTAGGTTCATTGAATAAAAGATGGCTTCTTTTGAAACTTAAAAGTATGATGAATGGAAACACAAAATAACTGTGTACAAGCTCCACACCAGGGTGCACAGTGTGTGTATCTATATACGTAGGTAGGAATTCATCCTTCTATGACAATTTGAAAGAGCTATTTTTTTTAGGTGAATCCTTGAATGTCCCAGTCTCAGGCAAAATTTATTAATTTGAGCCACTCTTGATGGAATGCTGTGTCATGTACTTCAAGTGTGATCAAAACAGTCATAGTGCTATAAACAGCTTGAAAATATCCATGCTAATAAGTGGGAATATTTTGACACAGTACTGTAAGTGCTACATGTCTGAGGGAGGTGCTCTTCAGCATAGAGACTAACTGCTAGATTTGGGCGAGGAACTAGGTACAAGTACTCCTAGTTTAGGTTAAGTAACCATTCACAATTTTTTCCCTCAAAGCTTCCTCACTTCAAATGCCCTCACTGAATGAATTATTAAAGTAAACTTTTGCAGCTTCTAAGGTCTAAGCGGAAGGTTCATGGTAGTGTTTACACAGGTCCAAAAATCGGGAACCGGGTACCTGAGAGCCGTTACTCGTCGTGTATCCGGGTACCCGAAAAAAATGGTTTACCCTCGTGTATCGCGATTTTCAAGAAATTACATAATTGGATGCTATACTAAATGAATTATATTCTCCACTGACAATGTTTTCATGTTCAAATAGGTGTAAGATAAGGTATAAAACATTCCTCAATAATTTCTATTTGCTTTTGTTTCTTTCATTAACTTGTTAATAACTTCATATAATTAACATCACTTCTAACATCGCACTGCCGCCGCTGCTTATGTTTGCTCTCCACCTCTATTGGATTAGACCATATAAATATCCAATTTAGCACTTAAACAGTTTTTACTAAGTTATGCAGGCCCAGCCGCCGGATTGCGCGATTCCCACAATTTGGCATTTGGAATAAACGTTTAAATTACCTTGTCAGTCTTTACTTATCTAGTGGACAGTTGCATTAGTAGCGCTAAGTTTCGCTAACCATTCATATGTTCATTTCTATTAATAAAGTTTGTTGAACATCCATATCATGACGGCTTGGTTATGCACAGGCACCCCTAAGTTAATGACACAAGACCTCTATAGAGTTGATATACAGAAAATTATATCCACTGTCAATACATGATTATCTGTCACTTTGGTGAAAACATTTTCCCGAAAGCATGGCACTGTCGAGTTGGTTAGGCTTCACTGTGCCATACACTAACAATGGTAGGAAAGCATTATGGTTTGCTAACAAAAAGAACGTGAAGAACAAAATGTTTTGTGTCAGAACACCAATACATTTAATGTGGTCAAACACCTCCTTAATTATTTATTGAGGCATTTTCTACATGCAGGTGGTCATAATTTGCAAAATACAAGTATTAAAGGAGTTTTGAGACAAGATTGCTGACACTCACAGCCACAATTTTTTGCAAAGCTTTTTCAGATTTTCATTCAACAGATGTGGCAAGTGGAAGATAGATGGTTTGTCAACCTTAGATTTTCATTGTGTATAGGATCGCTTTGATTTTATAGTCTGTGTGTAGTGGAGTAGCAGTGACATTTCTTGCACACCATTTTGCAGCTAAAAGACAAGAATAACTAATTGGCAAAATGTGCAAAGTTGCTAACCGAGAAGCCAAGCTACCTTGGTAGGAATTTTTGCTGCATATTAATGATGTTTTACGATGTTCATCACTTTCTTCTAGTTGAAAGAGATTAAATTTCATACTTCACATGCAAAGTACTTAATATAATTTTTCCAGATGCAGCCATTACGTAGCACCATGTATCAGCCTAACCTTAGTTTAAACGAAGTATTGGTGTTGTAGTTTCTTTACTTCACTAAAAGTATGGAGACTCGAAGCCATAAAAGTGAAGAGTGAATTTAGATTTTGGCGAGTATATATTTGGTCAATTTGTTGGGGCCTGGTAAGTAGTAACCTCCACTTTGGACACAATATCAGTCAGTTAGTTCGAACAAAGAAGTGACATATCATGTCATACAGCAAATACCACATAAGGAAAGGGGTGATTGTTTAATTATTATGTACGAACTACATGACTTTCATTTGTGTAGCTATAATTATAGGAATAAAAGAATTTGCTTTGCAAATTTGCATTGTACGTTTTGCGAAAATATCAATCATTGGCAGCCCTATGAATGCCAAAGAGGCTGTGTATGATATAATGAAAGTTAGTACTGCAAGGTGTAAGTTTGATAGGTTGTTTCTGTTTTCAAAAGAATGACGAAGCAATCTTCATTACTGAAATTTGGATTTACTAATACAGCATTGCCAAATGAAGTTCCACCAAAAGGAAAGGCAGTGACAAACAGCGATCATGACAATCATACAGTACATGTACAAAAACAAAAGTAGATTACAACAATTGCTATGAATGGTTTTCTATTAAGAAATCCTGCAATTGTTAATATTTCATAAAACAAGAATACAAATACACATTTATCCATATAAGCTTTCATCGCTATGCTTTCCTGAATTTTCTTTATTGCAACCTAGCTTTTAAGTCATTGTAGTCCTTGTGACAAAATATTTCAGTTAAAAGTTTTCCAACTCATTCATATGGCCAAAACCAGGAGTGGAAGCTTCACTCAATCCACAATGCATTTATGTCATGCGATAAAAACAAGATCAATACGAAACTTGTTGGGATGGCTTACTTAGTACTTGGGTGGTGATTTGCTCAAATTAAGAACATACTTATATAGGAAAAAGTAAATGAGAACAAAATTAGGTAAAAGTTATGAGTAAGCTAGTTAGCTGCTAAATCTCTTGATGTTGAGGTATAGATACTCAAAATTTCTTTGGGGCCTCAAATTAAATAACTAAATAACCTAATGTATTATTCCCAATAGAAACTTTCAAATGCATTTTAATGGTTTCAAGATACTTTTTGTTTTCCTGGCTACAAAGTAAAAAAAATTAACTTTGATTTTGTTGCCAGCAAAGTGTGCAATTTGTGGCATGGTTCATTCTATACAAAAGATGTCAATTCTGGGGTTTTTAAATGTCTTGTTTTGTGTTCGTGATCATCACTTAAAATAACACTACATTATCTGGGGTGGGTTGGAAAATGATATTGTGAGAACAAATTATTTATTGCAGATACAGTACACTTCATTATACAGCAACAACAATACCTAACCCCCAAACAGACATTGACAATACTTACTGATATCACAATACCTGAAGGTCTGCCTAACAAACCACACTGAAAATATATTCAATTCTTAAAACTCAGAATGGCATTGATTTGTGGCAATGTCTCAGCAGTGTCAATCCGTCAACCTAAAAACGTTAGTTTCCTCCCCTAAATCATAGGGGAGGAAAGTAACTTTTTTAGGGTAGGAAACTAATGTTTTCAAGGGATGAAAGAGAAAAGGCACAATAGCTACACTATGTGGAAAGAGTTAATTTAGGTATTGAAGCAACTGTAGTATTATGATTAGGAGGTTTTAGTAAAAGAATGTAACATATTTCAAGGGACTCAGAGGCTATGTGGGAAGAGATATTTGTAGTTATTGAAGACACTGTGGTAATGTAGTAATGACTTAGGGAGGAAAGTAACATATTTAGGGGAGAAACCAAGGAATGCATATAGGCTAGGCTATGTGGAAAGAGTAAAAGCTGGTATTTTTCCTATTTTCCTTCATACTAACAGTAAAACTAACACAACTTTCTTTAGCTTACTCTTCAATGAAAATTTGCCATCAGATCATAAACCAGAACAACAGTCTCCTCCCTTGAAAAAAGTATGTTAGTTTCCTTAACGAAAAGGTTACTTTCTCCCTTAATTTTTTGCTAACAGTCTTATACTTCTACTAGGCTACATCAATTCTTTTCACATAGCCTAGCCAATATGCCTCCCTTGAAAAATGGTAGTCTCCTCCCTTGGAAAATGTTACTTTCCTCCCCTATGATTTAGGGGAGGAAATTAAAGTGTTTAGGGGAGGAAACTAATGTTTTTCAGGAGAGGAAACAAACGGGTCCGGAAACTAATGGCCCCCACTGTAGCCTAGTCTACTCCAGTCCTACTTAGGGCCTAGTCTGTGCTGTTGTAACTAGACTATACTAGTTAATACCTGTACCGTTGCATGTACTGCGTTTCATGTAACTTTGGCCTAGGCCTAGGTAGCTTGCTAACACTAAACAGTAACAGTGGCAGAATATTTTTGAGCAAAAAAATGACCAAAATAATGTAGGCTTCGTAAGAAAAAGTCTCCAGAATGTAACTGCTTAAAAGTTAACTTACCAAATGTGGCATCAAAATTCTAAAAAATAATTTACTCCAATCAAAAACTGTTATTTATTTAC
This sequence comes from Apostichopus leukothele, assembly GCA_010014835.2. Taxonomy (NCBI): domain Eukaryota; kingdom Metazoa; phylum Echinodermata; class Holothuroidea; order Aspidochirotida; family Stichopodidae; genus Apostichopus; species Apostichopus leukothele. The sequence goes on along the minus strand of JAAAKB020102184.1, from coordinate 2,063 downwards.
TACGGAAATATTAAAGCTTCCGTTCATTCCTGCAACACGGTATCACAATTTCAACTACATTAATTACTATAGTCAGTACCGTTACATGCTGATCCCTCTCATCCGTTTAGAGTGGGAATATCACTGCGCCTGCGTGCTTTTTAATCATATTTTCCGAACGATCAGCTGCGATTTTATTTGACACTCATCTATGGACGGCCATCGTGGTAAAAAAATGAATGTGTGAAAACTTACTCGGAAACAACTGTAACTATAACTATAATGTTCAATGGCTTAAGTACAATATCAACAATAAAATGCAGAATTTCTTAACACATTCTGATAACTGATACTTGGCATATATCTGGGAACACATGTTCAACTATATCGTACAGACATGGGCAAAAAATTAAATAATTTTGAGAAAGCAAACACAGAAGAAAAGATTCGAACACATGAGCTCAGGACTTCGATGTTCGTTCTAGACATGCTATTCGTTCTTTAAATTAGTTGTTATAAAAATATTACACGATCGCACTTGAACTTAATGTGTAACGCGGAGCAATAAAGTTTCATATCAACAAATGGAGAGTCGCATTTTCTCTATCACCATCTGCGCTGTCAAGTTCAATACCAAGTTGTGTAGGTGTATGTTTTCCGTTGACAATTTATGTATATATACATATAAACGACTTTCATTGGTCATGTCGGACTGGCTTAATGCGTGTGCATATTACACACACTAAGCCTCGCGCAAACAACTAACATAGCTTGCGTGCAACGCATGCAGTCATATAAACATAACAGGTTAATGGGCCAAGAAGGGCACATGCCCCATGGAAAGCCCATTTGGCCACGAGTAAATTGCTATACAGTAAGAATACACGGCGTCTCCAAATTGCATGGGCTGGTTAGAAATATTAGAGTAAATAAACAGTGTGAGAAGCAAGTCCATTCTGGAAATTTGTAGATCAAAATACAATAATATATAAATAAGAATAGGCCTATATGTACAAATCCAAATGATATTTCCAATGTAATTTACTTACTTCCTTAATTAACATTTCATATATGTACTATACGTACACGTGTATGCAGTGACTGTTTACCCAAGAAATTGTATAGAGCCGCGCCTTCGGTCTTCTTAGATTCTCTATATAGAGGAACTAAACGCTATCTCTGCTCAGAGCCGTATTCTTCACGTTGTTGTGTTAACGAATCCTATATCAACCGTTGCTGGCCTATCAACATAAAATTGCTCACATGCCTAGCCAGGTTTGTTCAAGTTGTCCCATATTCATAAACGTGACGAAAGTCGAACGTTCGGCTTTTAAGGCCTACACAAATTGAGATCAACAGCCGATCCGGACAAAAGGTTGTGAACTCAGTGCCAAACTAAGACCGTCTTACACAATTATTTCGCATTGAGATTGGTCATAGACGAACTGTTAAGTTTCATAAACGATGTACGGTTAAACAGTTTAACAGTATATTGTATGTACAGTTTTTGTAAAGTAAAATAAGTATGTAATTTTATTCTACTGTGGTAAGTTTACCATGTTTACCCTAATTTAACCATAGTTTACTGCTGTAAGATTAGGGTAATTGTTTTTTGCTGGGAGCATATATATATATATATGTTTATCTCATATCCTATGTAGGGTGATAACTTATTGTATTCATGTACTTCATAACTGTTGGACGAAACTTTCTTGCCATTCCTGGACTTGCCTTTTTCCGTCCAACTACTTTATCTCAAGTCTTTCATATAGTGTTTAAAAGCTTGTTTATGAAGTGGTTGTACCATCATTGGCCACTATGTTTCGTTGTCTTGTTACTCTTTTCTGACAGTTTTACTTCTCAAAGTGGTATGTATTATGAACGAGAAATAAATATAGAGACCAAAAAAAAGGGTGTTGTCATTCATAAAAAAGAAAGTTCTCTGACCAAAAATCCCTCAAAGCTGACCTCATCGTGGTGTCAAGAGTGGCAACCACTGTCTTTTCAGAGGGCGAACTAGAGCTTATGTCTGGGCATTTTTATGCAGACCTGCATTAAGGGGCAAACATTACTCGCAAATATCA
>JAAAKB020102073.1:0-13071 GCA_010014835.2 Apostichopus leukothele | reverse complement strand
ATCATCATCATCATCATCATCATCATCATCATCATCATCATCATCATCATCATCATCATTATCATCATCATTATCATCATCATCTTCATAATTATATCATCATCATTATATCATCATCATCATCATTATATCATCATCATCATCATGACCACCACCACCATCATCATTATATCATCATCATTATGTCATCATCATCATCACCACCACCACGATCATCATCATCATCACCACAGCCACCACGATCATCATCATCACCACCACCATCATCATCATCATGAACATCATCATCATTATCATCATGACCACCACCATCATCATCATTATATCATCATCTTCATCATCATCACTACCACCACCACGATCATCATCATCATGACCACCATCACCATCACTATATCATCATCATCATCATCATGACCATCATCACCTACCTTTGCAAAATTTGGGATCTACGAGAAAGACCGAAAGCGAAAGACGAAAAAGAGCGAAATTAGAATATACCAAGTTTGGCTTAACGACACTTATTTAAACACTTTATATATCAATATTTGGTTTATCCCTCGCAGCGTACAGAATATGCATACAAATATTATATTAATCAAGAATTTAAGATCTTTAGTTTACACAACCGGTGAGGATGTGTTAACAATTATCCAGGAAGGTAATTCACCTTCTAATCATAATATTAAAGAAAAATCATACTTATATGTATTATGTGACATTAAATCAAATCTTTCGCAATGTTTCTTATATTCTTTGGTTTTTCGATTATCAAATCATCTACTTTCAAATGATAAAATTAAGTTGTAATACTAATAATAAAAATTATTAGAAATACTTTACGCACTGAAGTCACAGAGTTTGTAGACGTCTGTTAGAATCATCAGAAATAATGATCAAAGGGAGAATTAACCTTAACACCGTAACAAACCCATAACAATTTTTTTTTGGGGGGGGGGTAAGAAAGTATATCATTTGCTTGAAGTCTGTCTTTGTCCTTCTCCAGTTTATTCCCTACCTCGTTCCTTAAATCCTCCCTTTGTCCCTCCACTGTTTATCTACTACCTCTCCTCTTCCCCTGTTGCTTTCTTCTCTCCATCCCTTGTCTACTAATCCCCTTACATGTATCTCATTGTGTTCACCGTACTCATTAACCTGTCTGTATTCTGTTCATGTTTTTGTCCCTTCTGTTACTGTTACTTGTCATTTAGCCCCTGTAGAAGATCCTGCTAGGATCGAAACGTCAGGCCAGCTTACTTTTACACACATATCAAAGTATTCAGATCAACAGGAAGAGAGCAGCCAAGTAGAAAACATCCCATTTCATTCAACAACTTTCTTGGTATTTTGCCTATTTGTGAGGTTACCATGGTGATGTGGTTGCAATGACTCATTCTGCAGCCATTGTGTGTATGTCGGGGTGATGCCTTATTAAGAGATTTGTAACAATAGCAGAGGTTGAAGGGAAATATTACAAATGGAAAGAGGCAGTATTTATAGACAATTAGTTTGGATCAAATGGTGTTCATTACAGATGTACTGAAACTACAATGAATATTCATGTCATATATCAAAATTAGTATGATTCCTATGCCTGATTTTCCATGTTGTCGTCATGTGAGCGTTTGTGTGGAGGGTTTTGCAGTCACCATGGGAACCGATACCCCACAGATTGCATGTAGTTAGCTTAACTAAAATTTTTGGAAAAATAGATTCTTTGCACAGAAATATAAAAAAAAATGGAACAAAAAAAAATGGGGAAGGTGAGGCGAGGTATAACTGCAAGGCTGTTAAATGATACAAAATTCATGAAAAGTTTAAATTGAGATAAAAAGTTGAATGTATATCCTGTATGGTAGTTAATTAGTGTTATGTAACCAAATTTGAATATTGATATAACGAAACCTAAAAATGGTTATCGAAGAGTGAATGATGACGGTCAGAAACGCTGTAAAGAAATTTGTACGGCAAGATCACCCAGGTCGATCTGAAGTGTTTTTTTATCCTTTCCAGAAAAGAGGTTCTGTTTTGTGAAGTGGTTGGTTGGTTGGAAGAGTAGACTTTGGATCGACTGTTAATCCCAGGCAGGGGAGCGACAGGGTCTTCTCTTTTCCAATATTTATAGTTTTCGGACAAAATGTACTGTTACCCTAGCCTTTCTAAACTCGGAATTAATTTTCAATCAAAAATGGTGGGGGGGGGGTAAAAGAATCTTGACACATTTTGTTCCAGTAGAAACCAAACATAATAAAATAATGCATGGGGGAATGATTATATATATACTGATATATATTTTTTTTAGTCATTTGCATATGTTTCCTTTTCTTTTCTGTAAATAAAGAATGAACACATGTCTTCTGTTGTTCATATTGTGGCTTGATCATTGCTTGTGGGATTGGAATGGCTTCTTTAGGTGCTTTAGTTTAATACGCATAGTCCTGTACCACAGATAACACCCATGACGGAAATAATTTGTTATAACCGTTATGCACTCCGCTACTTCTTAACCTGTCACTGAGGGATCAATGCTGCCCTCTACATACCTCACGGCCAATCTCCATTGATCAGGTGATCACTGAGAGCCAATAGAGTGGACAGCCTAAACATTTCATCGGTCTTATCAGTCCCCTGATGAAATTGAAAAGGGGGTAAAAATTTGAAGGACACTAAATGTCAACTATTTTGAGCTCAAGCCCTCTAGTGGTGTAATCAAATAAAATGTGCGCATTTGTTTTCTGAATGACACCATTATTTAGTTACAATTTTAGCCGATCTAAGCTGAAAAATATCAAATCGATTTGCATCCACTACCAATGATTGTCAGCGATCTGTAGAGATAAGAAATTATCAAGACTCCTCATTACGGAAGAAAGTGTTCCCTGTTTTAATCTGAGACTAGCTCACATAGCAAATCAAAAAATAAAAGTAAAATATAATAAAAAAAAACCAGGAAGGATCTGAGGGGTGATGTAAAATCTAGGAATATTAGAAGCAGCAAGTTTAAAGATAAACAAAGAGGAAAGAAAAATGGGGTAAGTAAGAGGGTAAATAAAAAGAGATATAGGTCACACTATATGTACTTACAGCAATGTTTGAATATTGTGATTACAAATATACCTTTCTGTCCAAGGGACAAGGTAGAGTTGGGAGTGGGGGTGGGAGAGGTCGCCTACACCAGACTTGGCTATGCTAGGTCAAAGGTCAATTCGGTGATCGAACACAGTAAAATGGTATAATATTTTGGCTGTGTTAAGTTGGAGACTGAATGACTGCATCTCTGTGTTGATATTTATGCCACCCTTGTATCACATTAATCTTGTTTAACATGAAAATTTAGTTAGGGTTGACTCTACCATTTGAGTGTATTTATTTCCTGTATCTGTTTAAATCAGGGAACTCAACATTCCCTTCCCTATCTCAGTGTCATTTTGTGCCTCAGACCAGTATCGTCAGGGGTAACAGGGCATAAAATGGCATAATTTGGACAGATTCTTGCTTTTCCTGGAGCAACAGAAATGATAAAGTTACCGGACGAACATATGTTGCTGTAATCAGTCTCATATCTAATTCCATCTTTCTTTTTTTAATTGTATCCTATGAACCATATTCAATATTATGTTGGGCTTTCTAGGTATTATTTTTGATTTGGCTCCAAATTTTCTTGAAAGTGGAAAATGTTCATTTCTTTGATATTGACAAGTACAGGAAATGAGAAATCAGCAGCACATGTGTGCAGGTGTTATGGTCAACCATAACTAAAGCATATCCCAGACTCCAACATATTCTTTTTTGAGAGTGAGTGAGTAAGTGAGTGATGTTACTGCTGTGAAACTAAACCCTGATAAAATTAAGAGTGAAATATTGCCCATTAATGTAATATCAGGCCATAAAATGAACATCATCGACCCTGTTGAACTGCTAAATTTGACACAATATTAAACTAAATCAAATAAATAGTGCTCTACTTGTTGCACCCAGTTTATTGACCCGAAAAAATATCAGAAGAATTGGGTTACCATGGTTACCAAATAAAAGAACTGTATCACAAATGTAATTAATTCTGGGACGGTAAGAATGGTTGAATAAAGGGTAATTTAATGAAGGGATGTACCCAGCTGTAGAAGTAGGTCATAAAAAGGTGTAACAGAGAGAGGGTGGGAGGAAGAAGAGATTGCGGGATATATACATCAAAGGAGGAGAACAAGATGAAGGAATCTCATAAATTTAGTTCAAGTTTTCTCGAAGATACAAAGAATTTGAGCATTTTTTGTTTTAGCGGTAAACAGTTGGTCTCCAGTATGACCATCAAAAACACATTGGTGGCTCTAGAGTGAAACATTTAATAGAGGCAAGTTGGAGGTAAAGATATATTTAGTGTAGTAAGTACAGTGGTCTCTTACAGTTCTATTAATAGATACATTGTTTTGTGGGAGGTAAAGACACATTTTATGTAGTAAGAACAGTTGTCTCTCACAGTTCTAGTAATAGATACATTGTCTTGGAAAAATGTGAACATTGACTTTAATACAACAAATATTTCTTAAATTACCCCCATGTCAACGTTTCAAAATTTTCTGATGACATGTGTTGTTGGTGGGTATGGTTTAGCAGAGTAAGAGGAGTTTTCTATTTGACAATTCCACCATATTTATTAGAGATTATATATTTTATAATATTAAGGTTCACAGAAACATTTATCAACTATTAATCAGGCAGTTATTTTTACGACGCTTAAGCGACCATGAAATGAGGGAGAAGCCTGCAAGGGCTTATGGATTACAAGTTACACTTCAGATGGCTTCCAATTCAACATTTTAACTCAAATTTGGAGGCTCTTCAAGTTAGAAAGTCATTTCAGATGGGAAAACCGTAGATTACTCTTGGATAAAAAACCCACCTTACTATGACCCGGCCGGGTATCAAACCCGGAACCTCCCGATTGCTAAGCCTCATTGCTTCATAAGCCACCGTCTTTATCCACTTAGCCACAGTACCATTTACTATTAAATAGTAAATGCATAGAATATTTCCAATGATTTATTTATTTTAGTTTATTTCTTTTAAACTATTTACAATATGGAAAGTGGAATGACTAAACTTATCTTTCTTCTTTTCGTTGTATCATATATCTTTCGCAGCCAAGTAAGTTTCGATATTTTGTAAATATTTCTTTACATATACCAGTCTAGAAAGCAAATACTTCACTATAGACATTTTACAAAGGGTAAAGGGAGCACAAATGGTCTTAAAATTTTCACGGTTTTGCAATCTTTTCTTCTTTTTTTTACTTTTTTTTCTGGAATGCACACTGAACACTTTTAAATATATAGCTTTTCTTTCTCTTAATACCAGTGTCACACATATATTTGTTATATCTTACCTAGATTTCTTCATGTTTATTAAAACATCTCTTTTGGTATATTAAGGACAATTCATAACTAAATTTCTACTTTCAGTGCAGGTTTCTTTTAGTACCACTCTTTCTCTTTGTCACTACTTCAGTTTTAGACTCTTTAGTAGAGGTAAAGGGATGGCAAACAAGTCTTAAATTAAAAATTCCTTTTTTTAACCCCTCTCATTTCATTTACAAATAAAGAAAATTTACTTCTCTCTAACCATATTTCTAGCGAATTTCTTCTCATTCGCCTTTTACCTGCATGAGCCATAAAATAGCAATAAAAAGGGGTATTTTTTTTTTTATACTTTTATTCTTCATAACTGGAATGATATGCTTCATGAATTTACATTAGTAAAAATTGAGAACTTTCCATTACTTTTTATTCCTCTCTTGTTTGTGTTCTCAGACAATCTCTACTATTATTTTATCTCAGACAGTCTCTACTATTATAATTTCTATTCATAAATATCACAGATGATTTATGAATTCTTAAGTTTGAGAGTGATCTCATGTTTTGAGACATTTCTGCTCTCTCTTATCAACAGAGCCAACTAAAATGACTATTCTGTAGGGTTGAGACACACTGTTTAATTAAGTTTCTGTTTGATGTTAACACATTTTGATGTTTCAAACTATGTGACTTTTTGATGAATATATCGCCAAATGTTACATAGAGGAATTAATTAATTTATTTCTGCTGTAAAGGAGACAGCAAACTGTCACAAATTGAGCATGTGATGGAACGACCCATATTAAAACAGGAGAGCGTACTCTGCTGTCCATGGAGACTGTGATGGTGTGCAAGGCATTAGCATTGACAGTAAAGTAAGATAGATGAGGGTAATTCTGTCAGTAAAACAAAAATGTTTATTTCACTGAGTCACTGGCTGATATGGTATGCTTCATTTTGTAGTATGGCTCAAATGATATGTTGTATTTTGTAGTATGGCTTAAATGGTATGCTTTATTTTGTAGTATGGCTGATATGGTATGCTTCATTTTGTAGTATGGCTCAAATGGTAAGTTTTATTCTGTAGTTTGGCTCAAATGGTATGTTAAATTTTGTTGTATGGCTCAGATGGTATGTTTTATTTTTTGTTGTTGTATGGCTTAAATGGTATGTTTAAATTGGTAGTATGGCTCAAATGATATGTTTTGTTTTGCTTAAATGGTATGTTTTATTTTGTAGTATGGCTTAAATGGTAAGTTTTAATTTTAAGTATGGCTTAAATGGTATGTTTAATTTTTGTAGTATGGCTCGTATGGTATGTTGTTTTTTTTAGTATGGCTCAAATGATATGTTTTGAAGTATGGCGCAAAGTTTTCTTATTTTATAACTCAAATGGTATGTTTTATTTTGAAGTTGGCTAAAAAGGTATGTTTTGTAGTATGGCTGAATTGGTATGTTTTATTCTGTAGTTTGGCTCAAATGGTATGTTTTATTTTGTAGTATGGGTGAAATGCTATGTTTTGTTTTGTAGTATGGGTGAAATGGTATGTTTAATTTTGTAGTATGGCTTAAATGGTATGTTTTATTTTGTAGTATGGCTTAGATGGTATGTTTTTTGTTGTTGGTATAATGGCTCAAATGATATGTTGTATTTTGTTGTATGGCTCAAATGATATGTTTTATTTTGTAATATAGCTTAAATGGTAAGTTTTAGTTTGTAGTATGGCTTAAATGGTATATTTTATTTTGTAGTATGGCTCATATGGTATGTTTTATGTTTGTAGTATGGCTCAAAAGTTATGTTTTATTTTGTAGTATGGCTCAGATGGTATGTTTTATTTTGTAGTAGCTACAATGTTGCTTTGGTTTTGCAAAACTACTACCAAAATCAAGTTTTAGAGTTACAGTTTTCCTCAATCTTGGAAGCTGTGTGTGATAATACTCAATGTGACCTTTGACCCATTATTCTTAATAATTTCCAGATTAGAAAGTTCTTGACGACTTTTGAAATTACATAATACTTAATGAGCATATAACTTTGCCATATTATATTGGTACCTCAATTTACCAAGCAGCTTAAATTGTTGCCGAAATACACAGTCGGTGAAAAATCTATGTATGTGAAGACTTTTGGTCGTGCATTTGGCTAATCAGAAACTGAAAATAAGACAAGATTTGAAATTTTATGATCCGGGATATATAACCACTGTCAACTTAGATTTCTAATCTTCTTTCTTGGCACATTTGACACTATTACATAATTGAAATCACATGATTGAATAACCACTTTGGGAGAAGAGAATAGTATCTTGGTATGGATCCATGCACCAGTCACTCAAGCAAACTTTTTTATAATCTTTTTGGGAAGTGAGTCGGGGTCATATAATATTTAATAATTAGTCAAGCAGAGATCACTTCTTCAAGTACAAACCTTCCAAATTTCAGAAATTGAGCTTAATTTAAAAGTTGGCTATCGTTCCTCTCACAGACAAGTGTCTCTATTTCTGCGAGTTTCTTCACATTTTTTTGTTTACATTAAGTGAATGACTAACTCATCTTTCGTTTTCATCGTCATGTTTTGACTTGGGTGGGAAAAGCACTCATTGGTTACTTCATTTCAAAACAGTTGTGTTCAAGTCCAACGAAAAATCACAGTATATGTTTCTTTCTCATAATCAAAGTAAACTATATTATTTGTCAACAGATTTACTATGCATCCTTGATAACCTGTCTTCTCACAACTTCAGCACTCTTATTCTACCGTGCTAAGAGTACTCTGGTACACCTTCTTAACACTGTACACCCTCAGCAACTCAATGACCCTCTTTTTCATTTTACTACCCAAACTGCTCAGAAGTGTTTTTTTTTTTCGTGTGGAGTTCGTTTTTTTATTCGAATTACTTATAAGTAAGTATTTAGAAGTCTTTTAAATGTCTTTCGATACGTTTTGTTTGTTGACAGGTCACATGGTTCGGAGGTCACATTTTTTGTTAATTCGAATGATCAGAAGATGAGTCCTGCAATCGTTGCAACCAGCGCAGGTAAGATTTGTCAGGAAATACCAAAATTTGGTTGAATTATCTAATGATCGCTACAGCTCCCCGTTAGTGTTGCCTGTTATTCCATTTATTGCACGATTTGTTTGTTTTTTGGGGGGAGGGGGATTTATTTAACATGATCCATTCTTAATTTAATTGTCCTTTGACAAATAAAAATCGAGTACCAGACCAAACCGGGACAAGATTTCCACATTATTCAGAACGGCTTTTTAAAAAATATTTACCAATCTGAACCAAGAAATCCATTTCTGAAGTATTTTCCAATGTTGTCCTATCCTGATCCCCCCCCCCCCCTAAAAAACACTTTTCTGCCACCTATTTTATGTGCTGTGATATCATCATGAAACATATGGACAGTGAGAACAAAATCTTGTAAACATGGTATCTCAAGTCATGTGACTTGCCAATATGTGCATAAACGTCCCTGCTGTTCTTGGTATGGTTTAAACTTTTTACCTAAGCCAAAGTTTGCATGCTCGATTACTTTGTTTATTGCAAAAAAAACAGTGCTTACCTTGTAAAGATGATAAAATGCATTGTTTATACAATCTTATCAAAATTTTGCCAAAATTAATGCCTGAAGATGCGCGAAGATATTCAACTTCTGCTAACATGGTCAAGCACTTCATGGAGCTCATTTGATTTCCTTCCTCGTGAATTTCAAAGTAAAAGCAGGATTCACAAAAGGAAAACGCTCTGTAAAAGTAGGAGTTCTTTATGTTTATCATATGCACAAAACAGATAGATTTCAAAGCTGCACAACTTTGAATAAACTTCTTAATCTCAAATCTAATAGACTGGATGTTATCATGACGGGCATGCAAAACTGATGGCAGTATTTTAAATTTAATGGTCTCAATATTTTTTCTACCTATAATAAGTAATTTCAAAATGCTGCCATCATTTCGGAAGCAAGCCTTTTGTTGAATTAAATGTTGATGAATTTGATAAACAAGTTTTGCAAGTGCGCCCTCAATTTCATTTCTCGACGTTCTTCGTAATATGCCTCATTTGACAACCTATTTTCTGTGTGTAATAGATTTCCTTAAAATTAAGCAGAAAAGGAGTTACATTTTACGTTTGCTTTTATTAAAATTAAAAGCTTGCACAAGGTCTGCTTCTGAATGGAGGAGGGAGTCATTGACACAATAGTGCAAAAGGATTATTGGCAGCAGTTTTGCTTCAGGGTCATTTCTTTATCTTTCATTTCTTTCTTCTTTTAGTCATTTAGTTTTCCTCTTTTTGGAAGAGATGATTTGAGAAGAGAAATATGTCATATTAAGTGAGGCTTGGATGAGCATACAAGGAATTAATCTTAAAAGTTGAATGCAATTGTGCGAGCAGCTTAAAGGAAACGGGTGCTTCTCGCTTTGATGTACAAATTAGTCGTAAAGCCAAAAGGCAAAGTCATATCGCTCATTAACGTTTACTCGTAATGGAATCATGAAGAGGATAGGATGCAGGATATATTGGAATAAGATGATGAATCTTTGGAGAAACGAGAGTGTTGGGTTAGAAGTAGGGTATAAATCTAGGCTGCTTTTGATCATGAAGTAAATGAAAAATATATTTACTGTGAGGAAAGGGTCAGATAGTGTAATCAACAAATTGTTATTGTGGCCTTATACTTACCTGTACCTGCACAACAACTGCACTTTTGTTTGCATCCGAATGATTACAAATGGGACTGTGATGTATTAAATTATCGTCATGTATTTTTCATTGTAAATGTGTCAATGTAAAGACTTTTATTATTGGCCTCAAATATGCCAGAAAGTAAGATAATGGTCACAGATTGTCAGATGTTTAACAAGTAAGTTTACTGTGATCCCTGGGGGTGGGAGGGGGGGGGGAGAAAAGAAGTGTGAAAGGTGCAAAAAGGAAGATTTAGTATAACAAATAACAAGCCAACATAACAGTGGAGAGAGAATGTGACTTGAGTCAGTTTTTGTATCTATCACCGATCAGTTCGACTAAAATATATAATTTATGCAAAGAGAGATACTTATTTTAAATCCCAGGCTGACAATATTTTCTTTTAGAATCTGTGGAGAAGGCGACCAACTTCGCAGCTTATTCCCGTTCACTCTGTTGATTGGATTAGTTCTTGGCTTTCCTTGAGTTTAAGAAAGCCCTTGGGAAGGGGAGGAAACGGATCAGATTATAATCTTACTATTAATGAATAAATTAGTATACTAAATTAATAATAGACTAATATCTCGTGTAGCACGGCTCATTGTGAACATGTTTTTCCTTTCTTTTTGAAGAAGGCATGTTTTTGTCTTCTTTCTCTCTTCTTCCACTTTTTCGTTGTTTTGAGCAAGTTTCAAGTAAAAGTCAAGTTAATAGGGAGTTTTATTCTTTAATGTGCACGTTTTCTGGACAGGTGTTGCACTTTACCCTTAGGTCTATCTTAGTAAGCACTGATCAGAGAGTCCTTTGGTATTCTCATAAATTTATCCCTCCGAATGTACGAATACCCACCAGCTGGACAAGTGACCACTGACATCAAACACAAAGAAAATCTCATGATTATAATTCAAAATTTCGAAAATTATAATCAACCAGTTAAAGTTATTATTTATATGGATATATTTTTGTTGTTTTATTGGGGGGGGGGATGTTCAGGTTCAACACGTTATGATACTTTAATAACCTTTAAAGTTGCTGTCTGGTTACACTTAGGTAGAAATGGTCTGGAATTGTTGTATTGGTCGAAGGTCAAAGGTCCAGAACATGTTGTAGGACTTTAAGTTCTAAATTTTAATTTCTTTCCTGAAGACAAAAGGAATTTATGTAGTAATGATGGAATGTGTGTATGTGTGAACAAGTGCATGCGTTTGTTTTGTATTCTGACTGAGGACTTGAACAAAGGAATTCTAGGTCCTTGGATGTGATTTCTTAAGAATCCCCACGTTCTCCCAAGGTTAGGGTACATGGATTTGAACAATGGAAAAAACAATGGGGTCCTCGGTCTGTGTGTGGGTTGGTGTGCATGAATGTGCACTTGTTTTGTATTTCAAATGAGGACTTGAACAAAGGAATTCCAAGTCCTCGTAATCATTTGAAAAGAATCACTAAGTCCTCAGAAGAATTCTATTGTTAAGGGGGTATTGTTAAAGCTAGGGTTTGTGGATTTGAACAGTGGAAAAAACAATGGGATCCTCAGTCTGAAAATAAACCACACGGTACACCTGTGTCTGTTTGTGTGCAATGCTTTGGCTGGTAAACACTATAACTCATAAAAGTACAGGGTGGTTCAACTTCATACTTGGTATGTGAACGCACTATTATGAGTATAAGAACCCTGTTGTTACCTGTAATGGTCAATGGTCATATCAGGTCAACAGAGATCGAAGCTTGAAAACCCTGAAAAATAAGGTCTGAATAAAGTTCAGAACTTTACTGTTATTTGTGGAGGTCAAAGGTTGTTTGCTTCCAAAACTTGATGATCTTGTGTGCAGCATTATGTTGAATGTCTTCATATAATATATTTCAAGAAACCACTTAACCCATTGTCCTTTGTTACGTCTTGGTTACGTCTTTATTCCTAAATTCAGTCGTTTACATCTGATTGTTGCCATTACATAGAATTTATTTCAAAATTATTACCAGCTATATGTTTTTGTATTATGGTCATCCGTTTTGTCACCATACATGCCAGAAATTAAGTATAAAATGGTCATTTGTGGTCAAGCTCTTAATATTTATTTTGACTGGTTACTTCAGATCATCATATTCATCTCATTTTTAGATTCGTCCTGTCTAATTTCTGTTGACAACAAAGCTTTAGTGTAATTCAATTAAGCAATATCCTATTGCTATGCTGCATTTGCAGCTTTAACATAAATATATATCTTAACACATGGACTAGTTTTGAGAATTTTTATAGAGATTATTACTTTTGCAAGATAATTGGCCTAAAACCGACAATTTAAAATTTCTTTCTATTCTGTTTCTCTATGGTTTGGCTCATTAAATAGTAAAAATGACACAAATATAAAAACCTCAAATTAAATTATAAACCAGTACTATGTGAGTGTGTTCTTCATCCCTCAACCCCCTACCCCATCCCTGATCTGCTTCCCTCAACCCCCTACCCCATCCCTGATCTGCTTTTGATCCCTAGATTCAGTGGATTAGCAGGGATCCTATCTGGCCTTCATGTAATCTATTTAAGCCAGCTGTGATGTACATATGTGACACATGGACCTCTCTATTCTGTACCTTTTCTATAATTCACTGTGTACATGTAATGGTATTCTTTTGTTGTGCAACTTTAAGCCTTTGAAACACCTCATTAACACCCAAGCCCAGCTGTTGCTGCTACTGCTGCTACAATTATAATTATAATAAAAACTTGTCTGTTTTAATCTTTTTGTTTAATAATTCATCAAAAGTCTAAACCACTGTCGATGATCGTAGACTTTGATAAATTCAGTTAAACGGTGATGTTGACTTATGAAATTTTCAAACAAAAGGAAAATTATCATCACTGTTCAATGGTGTTGGCTACTGAACAAAGAAAGGTTTGGTTTGGCCAATTATAAATATATGTTTTCCCACCCCCCCCTTCTTTTTCTAGCAACATTTTTGCACGTAGAAAAATTCTGTGAGTGGATTAGCATTGTTTAATCTCTACTATCAGCTGGCTTCTTGTTTAC
>JAAAKB020101854.1:0-13074 GCA_010014835.2 Apostichopus leukothele | reverse complement strand
GTAAGTACTTACTTGCACACGGGTCATTTTGGAGAGAAAATAACTGTAGCTTTGTACTTTTTGGTGAAATTTGGCTCATCCTGTAGGTTGTCATGGTGAAATCGTGTATTTCTTAGGGGTGTCCGAACTTCGCAGTGTTCCGAACTTAGCAATACTGACTATACTCACGAGTAGTAGTATGATAGTATATACAGTAATTCTGGATAGTAAGGGCATTAGTGTCTAAATTACTGTATTCCAGCGTTATAGCTATGCTGGGCGGGCCCGACCAGCATGGAGGATTTCCGCCCACCACTCCTGATGAAAAACACTGTTTCCGACCGGCACTAATTTCACATAAAAAATTGCTGTAAACGTAACTATTTGTGAATAAAAGTAGAACTTACATTCATATTTCCGTCCTTAATCGTGTTTCATTTGCAATTGTACAAGAATCATGTTTTCAATTTGACAATAAATGATATTTTTGAAAGATTTGCCAAGTGTTGTTTCACAAGGCTTACGATGCGTTAGTCCAAGTATATACGTGCTTAAAACTTTTCCAGGTACTGCACACGTGGCTCATATCGGTGAGACCCGTATTGACTCCCCGCTCGATACAGTACAGCTGTTCAGTGCGTATGGTACCAGAGAGTTGTTCCACAACAACTCCATGGTAGTACACGTTAGAATTCAATAGTGACGTAAAGACTTTTAAAACGGACCAATCACGAGGACAAACACGCTCCGCAGTCTTGTTGAAAGCTGTCAGAACAGAGTAACAATACATGTGTGTCGTGAAAGTACAAACACATTATCGCGTAGTAACGTGTGGTTTATACAGGTTGTGTCATTGACCCCGTTCTCATTGTGTATATGTGTACGTAGCGAACATGTTGTAAAGGACGGGTTTGTTACGAAGTTCAAAAGTCAGTAAATGAAGTTGATAAACTTGATTTCTTTCAACTTTCTTAACCATGGAATGCTAGAATAACATTTACACATAAACCAGAGAAAGGATAATCGCATTTTTTTCCACATTTACTTTAAATTTCTTTCACAAGAATTTATTGTCATTTGTTTAATCCTCAAAAAATATCATCTTGAAAAAAATTATCACGATAATAATAATTTTCGATATATGGCCCAACCCTAATGCTTACCTATCATCAGAAGTTTAATCTAAATCATACTTTACAAGCATCAAGATTACAAGTTTTTTTATGAACATCAGAAATCATGTAGAATATCAGGCAACCCACAGAAATAAATACAATTGGCATTGAGCTCTAGCAAGTTTTATTGGCTGTATTTACTTTTGACACGCTATACTCATCCAGCTACTTATTGTTTATGCCTAGCCTATCACTATTTGTATTATAAGCTACTGTAGTACTGTAGAACCATGTGTGTGTTGGTGACAAATGGCCTTGTTCTGTATCTGATGTTTTCAATTGCTAAGAGAAGCTATAAAGTGAAAATGTTTCAGAAACAATGCTTATGAAGATGAAATGTATCAGATTCACAAGTTTGTGGTACAGATTTGTGACACATCTTCCTATAACTGACCATGTCTTGGGGGTCTTCTAATCCATCATACAATTTACAGACGGTGCATTGTGTGGTTGAATTTACAATTAAAGAACTCTCAATATATTCCTTAGTCCTTACACAGATAGGTTGACAGCCCCTCTCATTGAGAGGAAATTATTATGTTTCAGAAACATCTGTACCAAAGCACCAAACTGTTTGTGAAGTTGTTTTTTTGGGTAAGTCATTAGCTTCAAGTGATCTACCCAAGTATGTTGTTAATTTTAAACTACTGTATTTATGTTATAGAGTGGCACTGGTCAAAGGAAGCTCCTTCCATCTGAGAAACACAAAATGTCTTCAACAAGGAGGAAGAGAAATCTTGGATCACAAATCAGAATTAAACAAGAAGCAGCAGGTGAGATAATTTGGTTTTACTTCTATCAACAGTACAGTAAGTCAAAAGTTGTTATTCACCTCAATTGGTAGTATTGATGATGATCCTCCAGCCTGGCTATAGTCCAGTAGAGTAATATCTGTATCCAATACAAGTCCAAAGTAGGCCAATTCAGAGTCTAGAGTCATCCCTCTCCTTGGCTGCTTCAGTAAATGAACCAATTTAGCAATTTACCCAATGAAATCTATCTCACTCCAGATGTGCTGATTTGGTTCTTACCAAATCAGCTCTATAAGAATTTTGTCACTAATGCACTTTATGTGACTTGTAGTAACTTCACACTAGTATATCTGTAGGTGTAGCAGGGGCCTTCCAGTACTTACTGTACTCCAAACTCAAATATCAACAAACTTCTATATTTGTAATCAATGTATTGTAAACAAGATTACTTAAACAGAACATGACATCTGAACTTAACTTTAATTGGTATGTGGATTTGTTTGAGGAGTTTGAACACTATCCAGATTTGTGGACAATAGAGGTCAAACTCTGAAAACCATGTAAATGCAGTAACTCAAGAAGGACAACAATGTTGAACTTCAAATTTTGTGTGTAGATCTCCCATAGTGAGGACAAGAACTCTATTGCAAATTAGTGGAGGTCAAAGGTCATTTGAGGTCAACTTAAGTGATAGTATAGAACTCTAGTAACAGTTTCTCCTTGAAATACCTTGAAGTTTGTTCTCATGCAGCATTACCAGCAGCCTGACATCTCATAAATGTTGCCTGCTGGTTGTTACTTCACAACCTTATGCTATAAACAGGCTCTAAAGATGCCGGGAAGAGATATGTAAGGTAGTGTACAGTAGCTTCTCGGCCTTTTGGCTAAGATCATGTGTAGTATCCGTTCCCTTTCGAGGGAAATGGTGATGCACACCCAACGATGATCCAATAGTCAGTCTCGATGCAAGGGGACTGGTGTTGAGAGCGGATCAGACGTCCGGTAGATTGGTTTTCATGCCCAGGTTCTTTTTTTAAAAAGTATGTAAGGTAGTGTACAGTAGCTTTCTAATGCCAGTTTTGTTTGCTTTACAGAGCACGAGCAACCAACAGTCAAACGACAGAAAGTCGGTCGAAGTCAAGCATCCAGTCTTCTCTTGAAGGTAAAGAAAGAAAGTGGGAAAGTTGTAAGGAAGAAAGATGTAGCTCCTGTAACTATAAGTCCTCCTGGCTCTAAAACTGATGATGGTAGTCTGAAGATGAAGTTCATCCTCTCACCAAAAAGAGAGCCAGAGGATAATGATGATGAAGAGGAGGATGATCATTCTGCTAGCAAGAAATCTAAAAAAGAGAGTTCTTCTAAAACTAACCCTAGCTTGAAATTAAAGTTATCATTTAAATCTTCTCCAGATGAGATCACAAAAGGAGGAGGAGGAGGAAGAGGAGGAGCATCAAAGAGTACTGATGAGGAGCATGTTCATCCTAAGAAGAGATTTAAAACATGTTTTGAGGAATCTGCAGCTTCAGACTTAAAACCAACCAGTAAAAGAGGTAAAGGGAGTAAGTTGGATTCAGATAGTGGTTATAGTGATGCCCAGACAGGTATGCAGGCCAAAGTTAAAGCACTTGATACTTCTGTAGCTGAGAAGAGGAATATCATCGTCGATAAAAAGAAGGATAAAAAGAAGAAGAGAAAAGAAAAGGACAAAAAGAAAAAGTTCTTTAAGAATAAAAGTGACAAAAATAGATTTCTGAATGTACATCGATCGTCAGATGAAGCAGAAGATGGCTGGATTGAAGAGAAAATGAAAGCGGAACCACAAAGCGAGTATGAAGTTATTTCTACTTGGTCAAAACCTGACGAACCCTTACCTGAAGCCAGTCCGGTTGAAGTATCTTTGACGCCAATTAAACTCAAAAAGGATAAGAAGAAATCCAAAAATAAAAGCAAAAGGAAGCGTGGTAAGAAATCCAAGAAACTGTTACACCACCCTGAGAAGAAGAAGAAAGACAAGGAATCATTTACCCAGGAGCAGATAGTTAAAATACAGCAGAGATTAATGAAGCAAGGCTTAAAGTCACCTTCCAGTGGAGGGGATGATATTGGAGAACTTAACTTCTCCTCACATGGTGAAGACTTGATCTCACAGCTGACAGCTTCATCAGGGCATTTTGATCCAAGTAGTCTCCTAGATGAGCTGCCAGTGGAATCTGAACCATTGTTAAAGCCAGTAACAGTCAAAGTCACAGACAAGAAAACTGACAAGAACAGCAAATTGAAGGACAAAGCAAAGGTAGCTTTATATTTCTACTTCTAAAGTATTAAACTAAATGTGGAAGACAAACAAAGTGATGCTAAGTTAATACCAAATGTTTCAGGTGCTGAAAGCCATGATTCAACAAGAAGAGTCTTGTAGATAGGACATGTTAGGTACAGTGGCTCAAGTATATGATTAATGGTTATCATCAATCTGAACCACCTGTTGAGATAACTTATTTTGTGAGTTTCAGTGGCTATTTTCAACCGCATGTACTAAATTGTATTTAAAAATTCTGGGAAATAGTGAAAAAATATTTTCATAGTTCTGTTTCTCTCAGCTGACAGGAATCTCTGATTTCCGAGAACACTGATATGGCATTCAATGTCAGTGTGAGATCCTGCTTGGCAAGACAGAGTAATAAACAGTATTCCTTACCATTGGGAGAATGGTTTTACCCAAAATTTATCTTATAAACACTTCTTAGTGACACTTAAATAGGATGCTTAAGCATCAATTTATGTTTTCACTAGGAAATAGAAGTATGTTTGGTCCAGTCATGTCACAAAGTAAGACTTAGGAAAGGCATGGTACCCAAGGTACAGAATGTGATATGTTATGGAAGATACCTTGATTCTGAACAGTTTAAAATTGTTGAAAGCCCTGTCAAATGTTGAGAGTCTACTCCAAACATTGATGCATACAGTAGCTTCAAGAGAACATCAAATACACGATGGAAGAAATTTTGCACAATTGCTGTATTTAATTCAAGTGTGAAATATTCCTTGTACTGGTTATCATGTACATAATGAGTCCAGCATTACAACCATTCTGTACCCTTTTCATTCAGTATTTGATTTTGTTGCTATTGATGCAAAATAGAAATTTACCAATGCAACCGTGGTCCACATGTTTTTTCAATGTTGCACCATATACAGTAATCAAGCTAAATGACATGGCCTGTGTAGGAGGCATGAAGAGACTAAATAATTAAGAGACAGTACCGTACCATCGATATAGTTTCCTTAATGTGTTGTAACATAGACTGTTTAAATTGATTTACACTTATTGGAAATTGACCAGGTTCATGCCATTATTCTGTCAACATGAACAACATTAAAATATATATTTAGGCCTTTTGTTCCTAGCCAAGTCGAAGGGAATCTATACAATGGAGATGACCTGTGTGTATATGTGAAAATATTTGATGTTACAAGTGTGTACACTGTATATGTGTGTATGACTTGCTTGTATGCAAGCTTGTATGCATGATAAATCAAAAAGGATAATACTGAAACTCAAGTTTGTGAATAAATAAGGCCAACAATACAGATACTGTATAAGTTGTGATGTTTGTATCATTGCAGAAAAAGAAGAAAGTTACCACTGCTTACCAGATGTGGTGCAAGGCGAACAGGGCATCTATATTGGAACAAACACCTGGACTAGGTAAGTTGGGGAGGCCTGATCAATAAACGTGTACTACAGTACATGCTTTAAAATTTTAAGGAAATCTTTTCCTCTGAGATGTTTCATTTATTTTTCTGTTTAGTTTGTTTAGTATAGCTGGTGGACATAAGTATCTCTGCATACACAAGACAAATTAACTTCAGAAGGTTTTGCTAAAAATACAGTATTGATTTTGGACAATGCAATTGTACACTGAAGGATTGATGTTGCTCATTATGTTATCATCATTTTAGAGAAACCCTTATCAACACGATTGGTTTGGGCATGTGTAGAAAATGGATACCACATGAAATTCATTCAAAGTTTGAGCACACCTTTATAACTTGCAAATAAGTCCTACATTGAATTCTCACACACTGTTTAGGTGTTATCTTAAAGGACTACTTTACCTTTATGCAGGTTTTTTAGCATATGCCACCTTATGTCAGAAATCAGTGATGAGAATGAAATTGGGAAGTCATTTTATGGATAATTTAAGAAACTCAAGTGGAGAATCACAGAAGAATTATAAACTGCTGATATGACTTCAGTAATTCTGATCACTGAAGAGAGTGTAATGAAACTCGGTAATATTTTTTTAATCTTTCTATCTTCCTTCAATACAGACTTTGCTAGTATGAGCCGAAAACTTGGGGAAAAGTGGCACAGCCTTCCCGAGAAAGAAAAGACAAAGTGGAAGCACAAACAGCGGGCACTCATGCTGAGACACAAGAATGTGCCCGCATTATCTAGAATGAAGAAACATGTTCAAAAAGCTAGCAATCCTAAAGCTAGGTAAGCAAACCTAACAAGATCCTGCCATTTTGCTCACTACGCTTTTCTGAATTGACTAACCATCCGGTACAAAGTTAAGCGAGCAAACAATTGCCAGCAATGATATTCAAACACACAGTCTCTCCTTGCAATGCTCTTTCAATTGATATGTTTGAGGATAAGTAACTTGCAATACAATTGGAGGTGAAAAGGAACCATAGTGTGTATTATAAAGTGAATCTGCACCATTGCCTTCATTCCTGTCTGACTCTCTCAATTCATCTATTCAAGACATGTCAATAAGGCAAGGTCTTAAATCATGGCTGTTTTTGACTGCTGTACTATGTTTGTCAACTTACACAGGTCACAACAATACAAGGCACCTCCACCTCATACTGACCCCATAGATGTTGCTGCTCATCTAAAACTACTGGGTGATTCGCTGACTAATGTTGGAAGAAGCCTGATCAAGCAAGCCAGTGTAAGTTGACTCTTTTCCCCTAATCTTCTTCCATGCTGAATCGCCATGAGTTATGTTACATCCCAGTGGCAGACAGTGTAACACTTATGTATCTAATTAGAGAAACATATTCACATTGTTAATTGATAACCCCATCTCTATTTCTTTTCCCTAAATGTTATAAAAATGTGGTTTGGAACTAAAGATGCAGAAAATTCCAGCAGGATTGCTATTGCAATCACCCTCAGCCATTGAAAGATCTACATAAACATTCTCAACTGCAAAATCTCAGCTGATATATTAAGTATTTAGTAATTTTGCAATCTACTGAAATCCAACCTGCATTCTCTATATCCTAAATGTAACATAATTGAGTATTTACAAGAAAGACCATCAAGTTTAATATATATATAATTGATGGTTTTTAATATCAACAGGGTGAGACCGAGGTGCATGGTAGTGTATCAGTCTTAATGGACTCAATGCTGAGTGCTATAGCCCCATTGTTATGCTTAACTTCACAAGTGGATGAGCTAAGTGTAATTCCAAGGAAGACCCAGGTAAGCATATTATTACAAGGCTATTTGTAGTTGTAATTTATACAGTTACAATGTCAATTACAATGTCTGAACTGTTGCCTTGATACCAGAACCAGGTGTAGCCAGAGCCATTTATCTTTGTAATGCTTAGGCAACAACTTTGTGTGTTATGTAAGTTATCTGTAGCATAAGCAGCAGATCACTATTTCTATCCTGTAATGTCATGATTCCGTGAATCCTCCGGGATTGAGTAGATATATACCAGTTTAATTACCCAAAGCTGCATTTACAATCAAAGTATAATTTGGCAGTAATAACAATTGAATTCAGATTCCTTGGTCTTTATTAGTTATGATGTTGGTTTGTACAGTTAGTGTTGTTGACTCAAACCACTGACTGGAGTCGCTCATTTCTTGGCATGTGACTTGACAATAAATGGACAGTGACTTGAATTGAATTACACTTCTTGAAATTCAAGTAGATGCTACCAATCTACCAAAATAACAAAGCAGAAAGAAATACTATGCACCATCGACACAAATATGCAGCTTATCATTACATTTTAATTGGAAGAGAAAATGCATGCTGTTTATTGCACAAGTAGTCCAAGGTTTAGTATTGTTCAGTATGTTATTGAGCATATTCTAGCATATTTCAATCACATGTTAACTACACATTTAGTATTGATCTTCAGAAATAATTAATACTTTCTGGGCAGGATATGATTTCATGTTTTATTGACCGGTTTTAATATGACTTCTTTGGTTTGGTGAATGAGGTACGAAGAGTGCTTTGTGCTAATATGTGTTTGTGCAGTGATAAACATCAATTGCTTAGGTCCAACAAGGCATATGTTGTGATTGAACATGAGACTTATGATTTGCAGTAAAATCAAACGACTGTTGAAAAAGCTGTAGGTGATGTACCTGACAAGTATCTGTATCTGAGGTCTTATTTAGAATGTTGATTTATTTTCTTTTTTCAGTCTTCCCTGTTGGAAAACATTGCCTACATCATGCCAGGATTGTAGGCATCCTGTCAGCTGCAGATATGCAGATACTCAGGTATTGCAGAACAGAGCGTGTCACCCACAAAGAATAAGTTTCTGCTACTTTGTGTCCGGGAATTAAGCAGAACAAACGTGTAATCATCCAGGATGTCTGCTAGAGATTATATACCACAAACAACATGACAGAGATTGATAGTTTGATTGCACTTTATTAGAGATTTAGATGACTATTTCAGTACTTTACAATCTTAGAAGAAAGACAGTATAGAATACCTGTGCAAGGATCACACAGATAGGTTAAACAATTATAGTTTGGAATACAGTTGAATGAATACAGCACTTTAATGCAAGTTCCCTGTCGTAATCTATATAGTTTGCTAAATAATGTAAAGAATACCATAATCTAAATACAACCTCTACACAATGCTCTGAATGTAGATTTGGTAACAGACGATGTTTTGACAATGTAAGCAAATGTGAAATTAAAGGGAAAATAAATCCCACTTTGGCAGAGAACAAAAGGCTGAAACAGTCTTCAAATGCTACAGGAAGACAACTGTCTTTAACATTCAACACCGCCCACCATTCTCCTGCCTATGCCCCTATTTCTTGGGATTTGTGAAATTCTTGGTTTTCTTGTAAGATAGCAGAATATGTTATACATGTTGCAAAATTAGAAATTTTAGAAAAAGAGAAATTTTATAATTCAATGAAATGAAATATCTGTTTTGCTAAAAAACATTTTGGTTGCTGCAGGATATGCAACAAGGCATCTCATCTTTCACAAGTTTGACCCCGATTCAAAAATGTCATCTGCCATGTGTACCTGCCTCCTGAGTGTGATTTAACTACAATCAACATCCTGCAGCTGCCAATGTGAAGTTATTTAATGGTCGCCACCATATCCTCCACTGCATTCCAATCAATGCTCAAGCTGCTACCACTCCCAATTGAAGCCATGTTCTCCAATTCTTTAACATCAACAGATGACAGGTAGCTGTCTTGCTCAGACATCTCGGAGGCTAAAGAAACCTGTTTCAAATACAAAAAGGGATAAAATGTTGCTCATGTCCTTGTAATATTGTTGCTATCATTCCATGCTTTTCTCATACTCCTGTGGTTTGTTGTATCTAATAGCTATTGAATGAGTTGAGTCTTTGTAATTGTAATTTTATTGTACAGTTAATGCGATAAGACATTGATGAACAGAAACTCTTTCCTTGTGTGTTTTGTATTTTCCTTTTGTGTCCTAAAGTAAATGCATTTCACAGGTCACAACTGTAATATAATTAATGACAGGTTTGACACTGACCTCACTTTCATCATATAATATCTGTTTTACATCATCTGAAATACTCCATGAGCTGATGTCACTGATGTTCTCCTCCTCTGCTGTCACCCTTGGGGTTAGGTATGGTTGGTGTCTTGAAGGCACAGAGTGCAGAACAGGAGACTTAAAGGTATAGGTACTTGAAGGAAAAACTGGAAGATGAGAAATTTGTTTATAAACATAGTTTAATGTTGAGATGTAAAAACAAGTGAATCAATAAAAGATGTTGCAATGAATACCCTTGACAAAACATGAAGTAGTACATCTCTAGGAAAATTTGATGGACCTGCTGAACTAGGGAAACCATATATGCAGTCCTTCCAAAACAATCCCCCCTACTCCCTGAGAGGACAGCACTAAGCAATGAATAAAAAGTGCAACAATTAGGTTAATTTTGAACTCTACCATATTCTTTCACATCTCTGATAAACAAACAAAGAAATTGCTATCTCACCATATACGTCCTTGTGACTTGGTAGTGGGGCTTGGGCTGTTGCTTGCTGGAGTCTATGTACATAAGGCACGGGCTGATGACTCAAACCTCGACTTCTCATCACAGAAACAGGTCTTGGGCTGACTGGTGATCCTGTGGCAAAGATATGATGTAGAATCCTTATCTTGTACACAAAGTGCAGGTTCATTCACAATAACTCTGTCTTCTATACTTGAGGGTTTTCTTTTTTGTTGTGATATTTATCCTTAGCAATTTAATAAAGGCAAATGCTAGATAAAAGCACTAATTCCTTGCCACCTTTAACAGTATATGAGATTTAAGGTAAACTGCACAAACAGTGCTTAATGAGGTTGATCCACACACCAGGCTTTACTCTTGGCACCATAACATGCTTACAAAGTTTTCATAAATTGACTTCTGCAGAAAACAGGATCTGGTTCTCAATATTAAAGGTAGATCAGCTAATATGAAGTAAACCCAAGCTTTACATTGAGAGTTATGTTTACAGACTTTCACCTCAAAGGAGCTATAACTTCCATAACCAGAACGCCAACAGCCTGTTAAGTATTTATCAAATCCCCTGATTGATACAGCAACTGAGGAAAATGTGTTCTTAAGTTGAGTACCACAACAATAAGCCAGTTGGCCATATAATTTGCTCAATATTCCACATAACTGATTTAAAGCAGGCAAATCAGCATTGTCACCAACCCCTTTAATAATTATTATTAATGAACTTAATGAACGTGAGTTAAATGACATTGTTATACACTGTGAAATATAAGCAGAAGTCATCTAGTATAAATCATACAGAAACAAGGCAAATTTTGAGACAGCTTAAGTCTGTTTAAAACTTCCAACACAAGAGAACTATTTGAAACAGATTTCATTTCCTGGATGACTTAATATGTATAGTTGAAGATCACTATATTTTGGGCCCATACACTACACTGATCTCAAATTGACCAAACTATGTTCACCAAAAGAAAATCATAGTATGGTAGAGCTCACAGTTGACCTCATGTGACCTTTGACGTCTACCAATTTTCAAAAGGGTTCCTGTACTCACTAAGCTGGTTCTACATACTAAGTATGAAGTTCCACAAATATGCACTTTTTATGTTATGTTTACAAGGTTTTACAGCCTTTGAACTATTTGACCGCAAATGACCTTTGACCTCCGCCAGTTTTGCAAGGGTTCTTCTACTCACCAAGCTGGATCTACATACTAAGTATGAAGTTCAGCAGGATGCACTTTTTGAGTTATCATAATGAACAAAGTTTTCAGACTTTGACCTCTGTTTACCCCAAATGACCATTGAACTTCACAGAAAAGAATAGTGTTCTTGTACTCAATACAAATACACTCACGCCATCACCATCGCATAGATTTTTCCACCTCTGGCAAGGAATAATAAAAGGTTCCAGATAACTTGACAATTGCAAAGGTACTACTGTTTGGAAAGTTGATGACAGATAACAGTCATTAGTGGGAGAGGAAAGTCCTCTCAACCACTTGAAAGAGCTAAGGTGACTGACATAGAAAAGCCATTCATCAAAGAAATGGTTTGAGACCAACTGAGCTATCCAGGAGTTAGTGGAAAACCCTATATAGCCAAACTTATATCTGTGATAGTTGCAAAGGTATTAAGTGCACATTTCCAGCTGCTTTAATTACATACCGCAGACAGTACATGAATGATGGGATCTTAATATTGGGATTTCTGATTCACTTTGATACACTTAAGATAACCTCATATGTCAGTGCCAGACATGAAGGCTTTAGAAACAAGTATGTTAACAAAACCTGGTATAACATGAAAGGAATTTCATTGCTCAACTACAAACAACATGCTGTAGCCAAATAGCATTAGCAGATGCAATTGGTAATCTTAGAACCCTGTCAAATTATAGTGGGACCCAAACATCTAAGTTAAATAGCCTTTTCTTTTCCCCAAGACCTCATTCCTTTCTTCCCAGTTCTTCTGTATAGAACATGTTATGCTCTTCTCCCTGAGTCACTGCCAAGCATCATTCTACTCACAGATTTCATTCTAACTGCTACATGATGTAGATACATACAAACCTGACATCATGAAAAGTAGTTACAATAAAATTCTTTCATCTGAGGTATTTGCAATTTTTGAATAAAGGAACAATTTGTGATTAAGAGATCTGCCAGAATGCAAACAACATAAAAATGTCATATATCAGGGCCAGACATGAAGGGTTTGGAACTAGTAACTGAATAAAACCTGATATAGCATGCAAAGAATGTCAATGCTCAGCTATATGATTGAAACCTATAATATAATATACACTCATCCAGTCAATAATAGGCCAAACCATGAGCAATATTCCCATCACTGAGTATGGAGAAGCACAATGTTTGCAAAAAACAGTAGAAGTCTATCAGCAATTTAAGTCACTGGGAATGTCCATAGCCTATTAGGAAGAAAATATCTGTAACGAACTGTCATTAGTCTATATAGCAAAACGGAAAACATGAAAAAATAAAAGGAGGGTCTTTGTTTGCAGACAACATTTTGCTCTATTAAACAATTACAAACCTGTCAATTATAAATGCTGTTATTTGACATTTTTTTATTGTGGTTCCAAAAATATTGAACTGCAACTGGCCTCATTTACAAAGTAATCTTAATGTCAGCATTTAATTTGTTTTTATGAGACCTTTGAACCTCCGATTCATGAACCTTCAAAATCAACTTACTTTTGACCATGGTGAGTAGCCTTCCTGAATATAATAATCCAGATTCTGAAGATGGATTTTGGCTACAAATCCTTGCACAACCAAAGGCAATTAATAGCCAACAGGTGTGGCCTAAAGAATTTCTGTCTAAGTAGACTAGTTTTAAAACATTACTGTCTCATGAAC
>JAAAKB020101743.1:0-13078 GCA_010014835.2 Apostichopus leukothele | reverse complement strand
GGGCTAACTTTATCAGAAACACTTGTTTCAAGAGAACACAAACAAAAAAAAAAACACCCCCCTCCCCCCCCCCCCAAAAAAAAACGATGTAATATTTGTCTTCCACTGTAGAAAGATCCATTTTAAGTTACATATATATTCCTAAGCTCAGTGAAGTGAACTTAATTAAACAAGTTCATAATTACTAGGACGCAAATCACCCAAAGTTTGTTTATGTTTGTGTGCAACAATGCCTCATAAATTCTAGCTCTGTGGCAATTATTTCCTTACTTTACCTCTTAAATTTGCACTGTTCCTGTACACTATTTACTGTGTGAATTGCCCTATCATTACAGGATGTGTGTTTTGATGTTGAAAGGCAACACAGGCATGTACAGTGCATAGACTTAACTGTACATATTGCCCATCTGGATTATAATTGAAACTCAAAGGCCGGTTGTCATTGTCCATTGCACATGTATGGTAACTAGTGTAACATTGCCTAACAATGTGAATAGACTTACGGGACAGTAATACAGTCCCGTCTTTGTGAACTTTTGCATGGCTATTGTTACAGTCCACACCAGTCATTCATTCTAGATCATTTGACATTTGACATCAAAATAATTTTCCATTTGGTCATACCTTCTGAATTTCTATTTTTAAAGCTCCTAGCTACCAAAAAAATTGAAAGTTCAAAAACTGTGCAAGAACTTAATAGGCATATTGATAACCAGCACAAAATTTGTGTAATGTATGAATCATTAGGATTTTATTATATGATTACTATACAAAGAGATCTATGGAGTGGAGATGAGACAAATATAAGATTGCTCTAGCTAGAGTTGTTTGTACTGTTGAAGATTTGACTAGTACTGTATGCATATGTACAAGAGTACAAATTCATTGTATTACCGTACAGCAGGAGTTCTCAATTAATTTTCTACGAGGACCCCTAAGTCAATACACAGGTTGTAGTAAAGGGCTATTAGACAGAATCAATGTCTCACTTCTTTACCTAGATGGACAGGGAGTTCTTCCTGTTTTCTTTTTTCCCCGTAAATTATATTTATTTGTACTTTATGTCCTTGATCATTTCATATGTCTGTGCCTTTTGCATATTTATATTTTAACTCAGTAAAGGCAGGCAGAAAAAAAAACGTTGGATCTCAGTCGGGTCGGTGCAATTTACACAAATTTTTGCTCACCACCCGACCAAGATCCGACAGTCAGTGGAAAAAGAGCGCTAAAATTGCGGCCAAACGGTGAGCGTTATTATAGTTTGAATATGAATGACCCCATTGTTTGACTTTGGAGCATGTTTGCGGCCAGTACTGTTAACCTAGCTTTAAAATGGTCTGTCTGCATTCCCGATTCGTAAAAGATTGGTGTAGACTTGATTTCGTGGATTGAAAATTTAAAATCTTTGGCAGGTTGGATTTGGCCGACGGGTTGCCTAATATTTAGATTCCCCGCTGTACATGTTGTATCAATTTTCATCTGTATGTACCTGTAGTTTGCAGCCATGTACGCTAAACTTCTTTTCAACCTATGGTCTGCCTCATGACTTTAGCATAATTTAATACCATGTACTGCTGTGTAATGTATATGTACAGAAAGCTACCATCTTTATTACAGATAATCAGTTTGATTGTCTGGTACTGTTGCTTTGTCCTGGCCTAGCTGATAGAGCTTCTTGCTTTGTGCATTTATACAGTGCATTTTTGATACAGGACTGCTGTAGTGTAGAGAAGGACACACAAACATTATTGATTTGTATAGTGAGACTGACCATGGCACCCTATTGCCTTTTTGCATTCTTTCTCAATGCCATGCCTATAGTTAATATATCAACAGAGGTAATTCATCGGAAGCCAGTGCCATGCAGAGTACAATTCACTAGTACAATGACTAAACTGGAATAATTGAAATTTTGACATTGATGCACTGATAGGCTACCCTGACCTGTTACCATTTTCTCTATACAGTTCATTCAACAATAAGCAGTTTGTTACAGCTATTTCCCCCCTTCGTAATTCCCTTATAAATGTTTTAATATTTATTTAGGAATGGCTGATAAAGTTGATAGACCAGTTTTAGAAAGAATCCTGCCTTGTCTGATTTAATATCTTCCAGGCTATAAAAGTAAAGTTGAGTGGTGCACATTATTATGGGCCTAGAGTTTCCCAAATTTAGCCACTCACTAAAAAATGTGAGTGGTTAAAAATCTAGCTTTCTCCTCCACACATTAGTTACTGTATATGGCTTTGAACTTTTTTATTTTCCTATTGTATACTGGCAAAAAAATTTATTGTTTTTGTCCCCTTCTAAATATTGGCAAACAGCAAAATTAATCAAATAAGTTTGCATCAATCCAGAGAATGGCCTAAATTTTAAGGCCTGTTATTACTGCACTTGTAACAACACTTGGAGAATAAATTTTAGTATCAGAGCTGTTGATGCTAGGAGCGGTGAACCAGCCTTGATCCACTCCCAAGTGGAAAAGAGGCCACCAAAGCACAGCGTCCCCAAGTAGCCCAGGTGTGGTGTGTGTTTGATATTGTGTGCAGAAGTCTCTTGCTTACAGTAGTGGAAACAGTTTTAAATCTACAATATTTAACTGGGCCTAAAGCAATGTCAAACCAAGTTTGTGCTCTTGTTATTGATTTTCTCAGCTGATGGTAACACCTCTGCTCACAGTATTAATATAGCGTACTCATACAGTACAGTAATTCATCGGTGATTAGCCATACCACTTACAGTTTCACAGCTGTTACAGTACTAGGTTAAACTGCTGTTCTGTATCCCTGGATTCCCTGCAGTGGTTTCTGAGTCACAGGCTCACAGCCTATTTTATATGGCATTACTCATGGACTGGCAGCAACTTGTGATATCTCCAGTATAGGGAAATGTCACTTGGAAATGCTTCTTAGTCATTCAACTTCTAATTGAATGAGGATTCCTTCGGTTCCCACACATGTATAGCTCAGACCTTAGAATTCATTTCCCTTTAGAGAGCTAAATCACTTGTCAAACAATATAAAACACAATTCTCACACATGTATACATCAGGTGAGGAGGAGGAATAAAAGAAGAGTGAACCATTTCCTTGTAGTTTGATAGACTTGAGGTTTTTCTTTGTACATCTTAATGGGTTCTGTATCCAACCTGTTGATTGATCATGCAGAACCATTAAAATTCTGATACTTAGAGAAGTTATCATCATTGGTGAGAGGATGTAATCCCTTAGTTCAATGACAATTCCTGTTGATGTTTGATCTGAATCATAGGAGGAGAGTCAATTTACATATAAGATCAACCATCATAAAAAAAGGAACAGTAAGGTGATCAACAGAGCAAATATTTACTTTTTGAGTTGTTGTTTCCAGCCATGGTGTGATGTAGAAGTTCAAGGAAATTTCATTATGTTACTATACAAGTGCTTGAAATGTCCCTCTAGGATGTCCACATGTACTTACTACTTACTTTGTTTCTGACCTCCCCAGAGAGCCTGGGTAATGTCGTGTAATGGATATAATGTGCTGTTTAAAGTTTCTGCAGCAGTCTTGAGTGTTAATTATGAAGGGATTTGGTTAACTTGGTTGTTCCGATTAATCAGGATTTTCCCATTTTCTGCAACGAAAATATACATCTTGTCCCCCCAGTAGACTAAATTGTCCTGAAATTCAAAAGGTTCTTTGTGACGTTCAAAAACATCATTGTTTGTAGGACTTAGGCACACTAAGGAAAGTACACAGTGTAGTACTCAGTACTATCATGTAACCAATTTAAGAAACATGATAGAATTGTTTGCAAACACTCAAACAAGATTGATGCCAGCATGTCAATTAGCCCAACCAGATTAGCGGGAAAAGCTTTATATGTTACTAGTGCACTAACACTAATGTTAATGTAGCTACTGTAGTTGCAACAGGTAGTGTACTAACACTAATGTTAATGTAGCTACTGTAGTTGCAACAGGTAGTTTACTAACACTAATGTTAATGTAGCTACATAGTTGCAACAATTAGTGTACTGACACTAATGTTAATGTAGATATTTCATAATATTAATACTTCACTTACATTAGGTATAATGTCGTTTAGACCGTATGGATAAACTAAGTTAGTACTGATACAATATCCCACTTTTCAAAGAGGTATGGTAACTCACATATTGATGTTTCATGATAATACTGATCAGAAATAACTACTATGGTTCTTTGTAAAAAAACTGCCATACACAGGTCTCTGCATCTATGTATCATTTTGCCAATTTTGCAATGGGACACCAGATAAATTATTCATTGGTTTGGAGATTGTCTGGAGATTTCTATGATTGGTAGGTGGATTTACTCATGGCTGATGTGCAGATTAAAGTCCTTCCAAGGACGTAGATGTAAACTCCAAACTTACTTTACATGCAGGTCTAGTGACAACTCATCACTGTTGTTGGACTTGTCATGTTAGAAGTGATAGAAATCATTCCAGTACGACGTCATGAAAAACCAAACCTAGTATATCCTATCATTGTATCCATTCAAGTACATGAGTATGCATGAATAAATGGACTACAACATGCGGTTTTGTTTTGTGGCCAAACCATAATAGCAAGAAATTATCTATGGAGTGTTCTAAATTTCATAGGTACCTCAAACTTAATTGGATAGATGAGTGTAATTCAGGCCTCACTTACCTGTCTCCTCACAACAACTGCACACTCGCTCTACCGTGTCTAGAGTGACCTGGTAACCTTTGACACCAACCTCCTCTGTTGACCGGTCTCCTCCAGATCAACCCACCTCCTCATTAGACTTACCACCCAGAGTGTCTAATTGTGGCCTCTATAGAGCTGTCAAAATCTTGGCCATCGTCGGATAGATATCTACACTCTTGTGAAGTTGTCAGGACAGGTGTTTAATTTAACAGAAATTACAGAGATGAGAGAGACTTGAGTCTAGGAAGTAATCATGGTACTCAGGGGCATGTGTACAAGAGAGAAGGATGAACAAGGGTGGTGGGAGAGGGGGGTGTGTGGAAAGTTATGGTATAGGGTTTGAGCCATAAGTGAACTGTATGCATCAATTTTTAGTAAACTTTGAAAGTAAAGTGTATTATAATTTGAATTATCTGCCTATTTCAATTTGTTCCTTTTATTTATTTTTGTAGTTATAATGGATGCCTGCCATCTGGTAATAGAGGACGGAGGAGAAGTAGGTTCATCCTGTACAAGAAAGAAGTCCCCAACGGGGTCAAACCGGATAAACGTTATGAAATTAGCGCACCCAGATCCGCTCAGGTAAGCCATATGTTCAGCTGTATATATGTGTAGAAGGACTGACAGACCTGTGATACAGTACATATTATATCTAGAGGCATACAGTTTTAGAAAGTTTCTTGCTAAGTTGCTCAATAAATAGATCAAATTATACCGTTCTGTGAAACTTCCTTCAGTATTTTCAGTATCATCTCCCCATGCCTAACCTCCACTCATCCCACCCCCCCCTTACCCCTCTTCACCACTTCATATCGGTGTGAATTTAGAGCATTAGTGGAATTCCAGTAATATCCTTTGCAGGCTCATTGGCTCTTTCATCACTGTTTACCTACTGTAACTACCAGCTGAGCTACTGTAGCTTGAAGGTTGCTTGTATTGCCTCTATACTTTATTATTTGCCATTAATTGCTAAATTTGGCTTCGGTTTCCTGCTGACCTGTGTCCTCACAACATTAGCACTCTCACTCAACTCTGTAGAGTAAACTGATAACCTTCTTAACACTGCACACCCTTAGAGACTGGTGGCTGCCGTACTTGTCAATAGCCCCCCCCCCCCCCCCCTTGTCATTCAACCACTCAAAGTACCTGTACTCCTTTTACTCTAATGGACTTTGTTACGTGCCATTTGCTATATTAATGTTTCTGGAAAGTACTTTGCCGAGAGTTCTAGTATCTCTTGGTAATCATGCATGCCCAGATTTTGAGGAGGGTCAAATTCAGCAATTAAAAATGTTCCAGTCAATACAAATTGCTCTGAGAATGGAATTAAATGTAAAATTTGACGTATATATATGGCTAATCGTTCTACGTGGTCATTCTAGCTTGATAAGAAGTACTTCAAAATGACCTAAATGTTTCCTCCTGACATGTTTTAACGCAATGCACCTGCTGCAGAAAAAAAGGAAAAGGAAACGGAAAAAATGTCTTTTATGTTATTTACTTTTTAATTTCTTGCACACTTTGAAATGAAAGTTGAATGGTCACACCGATGAACACTGCATTGTTAATAAGATTTCTGCAAACATGGAATCCAGTCCAAACTTGATCAAACTCAACATACAGTAGAAAGCTGTTTTTATTAGAGGTTTAATGTGTCTGCGATGTGAGGCTCTGAAATAGACGAAGGAACACAAGTACATGGCTAGTCTATATAATTGGCACATTAGATATATGTGCATAGAAGATATAGTGCTTAGATGTACCGAGGTCTAGCCTCGGTGTCAGCATATATCCACTTGGGTATGAGGTTCTGTACGGTAGTTTCATCTATATTATAGACTAATAACCTGGTAAAAAACCTCAGTTTAGCCAACAGGAAAGTACTATCTAGCATCTTGATGGGACAGTAGTTCAGATTATTTTACATTCATGAGTGAAAAACAGATCGATTTGGTGGTATTAAAGTGCGGAGGCGTTTTCACTCCAGTAAGGAAAAGTAATCAACAGAATATGAACGGACTAGGATGTCGACAAAATGAAAGGAAACTTTGGCAGACGTCACGGCTCTTTAATCTTCATCAATGTCTGATATTGGTGACTGCACAGTTGTAATCAACTCCTAGGTTACAGTATATTGTATTAGGGGCTTAAGGTACTACTTGAACCTCATTTGCAGGAGTTGCAATGCCATGTTGTGTTTATTACTTGACGATACACTCATCGCGTCTAATGTACATACATTGTAGCTAGTAGCAAGGTACAAAACCCTAGTCAGTTGGAATTTTGAGAATTTCACACCTTCACAGAAGGCCAATGGATTAACGTTTCCTGTATTGTAACGATATTGTAACAGTATTACAGAGTTGGTTTCTACTGAAAGGAATGTCAGGTTGGCGTAACATTATCTGTATGTACATGTTTAATGTTTTCTAGAGTTTTGAGTGCAGTAGAAAACTATGTGCATCTTTATCATTAATAAAAGAAATCAAAGTTCTGGTCATTCACATTTAGAAGTGAATTTTCTTTCAATTGCCTGGCAGGTGACCACCAGTTCTTTGTAGCTGTCAGTTAGTTTTTCACTTTGACTAAATACTTTAAACATACTTAGAACTGCTCTTTGAATTTCACATGTTTCCTTCTAGCCTCATTCTTTGCCTTTCTGCCCTCCCTACTAGTGTCTCCCCCCCCCCAACTTCCCTCCCCCTAGCCTCCGTCCCATAGCCTCCTTTCCCTAGCCTTCCACTCCTTCCACATCAATCCCCTTCCTGCTTACCTCCCTCTCCTTCCCTTCTCTTCTCTCCTTCCTTCCCTCTCCTCAGGAGTTCAGGCCAAAACATTTTGAAATTGTTGTACATAGAAAAGGGAGGAATAGAGAAGGGTGGAACTGGTAGCCTGGTTAATAAATTCCAATACATGCAAACACACAGTGCAAAGTTGTGACGTGTAGTAACTAGTTATGTTGGTAACATATTACACCACATAAATAGGGGATAATAATATTACCATAGGAATAGGATGTAATTAAAATCTCACATTCTACTTCTAGCTGTTGAGCTGCTACATTGCAAGCAAACAATTAAATACCACTAACAACATAATAACCCAAAATTCTCCTGGCATTGTTAATGACAATTAATAGCTTCCCTGTGATTTTTCATTCACCCTTTCTGAGAAAAAGCAACATGTGCACTAAACAGCAATGACAGCTGAATATGGATCTGTTGTTTTGAAGTACGGCAACATTTATGGTAAATAATTGACGGGAGCTGGGAGCCCATCTACCGTGGAGCTACATTTCTATAAACTATCGCAGGGTTTTGGTGACTTTTGCCCCCCAAAAAAATTTGTTTTGGATCTTTGCATCTATCTTTTAAACATTAAAAGGAAAGTTCAGCTAGCTCAGTTTCAACTATGTCATTTTGGTTTGTTGATTAATAATTAATAAAAATAATTAAGTGCTGTACAGTTGTGACGAGATATAAACACAACATTGAAAACAGCTACTCCATAAAGGCAACAGGAAATTGAGTAGTCTGAGCCCAGTTTCTTTTGTTTCCCTTATGTTCCTGGTTTCGTTTAGAATACGTCACGAATCTCATATTTTGTCTCATTGTATGCAAATTGTCTCGACAGTATGTGACTTCCTTTAATGTATTAAATAATCGTAATTTATGAAGGCAAACAGATGATTACAGTGTGGGATTTTTCGCTTCATATCACAACCGAGATGGTCAAGAGATGATGGTTAGTTCTTGAGTACCATGGATGAGATGTAGAATGAAGCTGTAATTGGCCAGATTCAAATGACTTCATTGATAACTTCAGATGCACAAAGTTTTGAGGGAAACAGATAATTTCCTGTTTTAAGGCTTTCTTCTAATATTTTCCCAATCTGGTCACTAATAAATAAAGCATGTTTTAGTCACATCTTTTAGCTTTTAAGTTCTTCATATTCATCTTACTGAATGTGCAACTGAAAGTGACCCAACCGTCATCTTGACTGTTAGATATTGAAAACACACCATGATACTATAGCCAATACTGAGCAACCTGAACTCATGTTTTAATGTTAAACAGAAGCAAAAGACCCAGACTAAGTTAGCATTGGATGGTCTCCCGTTCCAGCACCTGCACAGGTGTTTTGGCTGAAGATAAGCAGTTTGTTAACAGATTTGTACTCCTCTCTGAGTTGCTTCATTCTGATACATGGTGTTAAAGGGTGTGAAGACTCGCGCAAAAAGAAACGTCTAATGCCGGTAATCTGACCAAGTTTCGAATGAGGTGTAAGTGTTAAACACCACCATTGATCCCAGAAAATACACACACAGCTTGCTACCTTTGGTAATTAGACACTAGTGTACAGTCAACACATACAGCTACGGTCAATACCCACAGCACAGTATACAAACGATACAGCGATGGACATCTCAGGTCTAGATAAAAGATAACAAGGTATCAAGTGTCATTACTGTCTGCACTTTGTAGCGACACGACCAAAACGTCACTTGCAAGCAACAGAAAGTTAACTTTTTCAGATGGCGGCACGCGGTCTGGGGCGAGTCTTCAATGCCTTTAACTGTACTGTAACTGTTCAAAGACAACATACATTAACAAACGAAAAGTTTTGATCCATATATTTCTTGGTTTATTTATCCTTTAGGTAACGAAAGATAATGAGAAGCACACAATAGCATACACCTTGTCTAGACACCAGACCTTCATCGAAGAATACACCACAGACTTCCAGACTGATATGTTTCAGGTGAGTACAGTATATTTCAAAGCAGCTTTTCTGTGCTTTTACAACAGGTCGTCACTTGTGACAATTTCACCAAATGTTTGTAGATTTACTGAAAGTATTAATACAACTTCCCAGATCGTGTTCAACATTGCAACTTTTGACTGGCAAGTAAGAAATGATTTTATTCAAGTGTGGTTAGTTTTGTCACCAAGATGGTTTTCATATTTAATAGTACTATTCATCAGTACTTTTGACACTGAAAAATCAAAACTGGAATATTCCAAATATGTTATTTCTTTGCAATTTGGAATGAAACGTGTGGAATGGAGTTATATTGAAAGCTGTTGTCATGGGGATTTAGTATGAAATAGTGTACCAGTACTCAACAAAAGCAGCTGCTTTAAGAGAGGAAAGAAGCAGAGTAAGGGATGAATGGAGTTGTCCATCAGCATCAGACATGATAACAAGTCTGTCTTCTATCTTGGCTACAAGATTCCGCCTTCTTTACAGTGTGATGCAGTGTCCATTCTATCCCTACAGTAATGAGCAGAAAGTTGCTACAGTAGGTGGCTCCTTTAAGAGACCTGAAATAGCGACATTTAGCTAACATTAATTAATGTCATAAGACTCGTTCACAATTGACATCACAAAGGAGGATGTGATACCTCGAGGGGTGATCAAACGTAGTATTGTGAAAGCTAGCGTACTCAGGATTGAATCCTGCAGTCGTGAGCTCCCTTTTGGGAGGACCCTGACCCCGCAAGAGTAATCAAGATTTTATAGTGTTGAATGCTTGGGTCGATCACTTGACCCTGTGTCACTTCCGCACGAACACAGACTGGTGTGAGTCTAAAGGCAGGTGCATTGTATATACAACTTTAATAACCTAGTACTTGATTTGTAACCAATCATTTTGACCTTTTGTTCGCAACTGCATGATACTCTTTCAGTCGGTGTTGATCCACCAACGGTTCTCAAACGTGGACCAGTCATGGGTCAGCTTTGTTACCTCCCCGAGGGAAAACAAGTTCTAGATCTGCCTCGTATTCTCAGATCTATGCGAACTAGCTCACAAGATCTGCTATAGCTTCGTCGTAGATCAAGAGGCACAGGGTCCTTTACAGTCTCTAATTTAATTTACACTCCAGGTATTATCATTCATCTTGTTGATGTCCACTGACCTGGGCATTGTGTTCTTCCTTCATGATGAAGTACAGTTGTGAACTTTTGCTCTTTGGAAAGGTGTCTTCCCTTCATATTCACTGTCCATTGCACTTCATCAAGTTATGCCTATAGGATAAGCTAATGTAGCCTCTGCTCTTAGGTGTGACTTTGCAGTACCTTGTTACTTCCTCTGTATTCATCATTCGATTTACTTTACTCCTCTCTTACCTGTCTCCATTACCTACGCACACCTATCTACCTTAGCCTATTCACTGATAACGTTCTTGTACTACGCCCCCAATGACACC
The DNA here is from genome assembly GCA_010014835.2 of Apostichopus leukothele. NCBI lineage: Eukaryota > Metazoa > Echinodermata > Holothuroidea > Aspidochirotida > Stichopodidae > Apostichopus > Apostichopus leukothele. The sequence continues at coordinate 2,170 of JAAAKB020101743.1, read as the reverse complement.
TGCCCTCGTCCTTCCCAAATCTAACATTTAGAAGCCTATCACATATGTTTCTATTGGAATTTTGCCCTAACGTCATAAATTTACACCTCTGGCAATCACTTTGAGTAACAGGTTTTACGGGACAAGAGAATCAACGTTATTTTGTTTAGAAAATGAAACTGTATTCTATGCAAGTAAAACCTGAAATGGAAAGTTATTTGGTATTTACATCTGAAAGAGGTCTCGCTCCCGCACTTATATGAAATTGTCGTAGGGCCACCATTACAAAGTCGCTGACTCTTGACCTGACTACATCTAGCCAATTCTGCAATCAAGATGCAGTCTAAGTACAATTTCTTATAGCTGTGAAGCCTACCTTCAGAAATCTTCAAACACGAGGGGTCATCTCTCCTAAAGATTACTTTGTCAAGCATCATTTAGCCACTTACTGAAGAACTATCAAAGCAGGGTTAATTTAAAATAAATCGTCTGTTGTGTGATTAGGACCAGTAGATATGTCCTGGAATATCTTGGGATTCAGCCTGTTGTTGCAGAGACCTACATACTGTACTTGACTGCAATGTTTACACTGTTTCCGTGATGTCGTTGTCTATCTCATTGTTGGTATTTACAATGTTAAAGGAGCTATTTGGATGAGGTTTATTAGCATTAGATAATGTATGTAGCTCACTGTTTTGACGTTAACATCTTAAAGTATTCTATTGATTGAACTTGTGCATTTCTGAGATGATTTTTGCTTCTCATGACAAATAATAAGTCCTGTTTAAAATTAAAAACTATAACTGTTGACCCTATCAAGATGTGGTCAACATGTTGGCATTATTAATCACATAGTTAAGTAAAAATTCAGTGGAATAGAGACTTTGGTTTTTGTCTTGCGATTGTCATAAAGTAGTTGAAGTTAAAACTTCATCAGCCCTCCTCCCCTCCTCCCTCCCCATCCAATCTCATCTGTAATCCCTCTCCCCATCCAATCTCATTTCTTTATCCCCTCTCCCTCCCAATCTAATCTCGTCTCTTTATCCCCTCTCCCTCATTTAATCTCATCTCTTATTCCCCATCTCTCCCCATCTAATGTTATCCCTCTCCCTCCCCATCCAATCTCATTTCTTTATCCCCTCCCAATCTAATCTGGTCTCTTTATCCCCTCTCCCTCTCCCTCCTCATCTAATCTCATCTCTCGTCTCTTATCCCCTATCCCTCCCCATCTAATATCATCTCTTTATCCCCTCTCCCTCTCCATCCAATCTGTGTGACCATAATTCTTTACACACATACAGCAGAACAGTACATTTTACCATCTATTTCATTTGGATTCATTTTCTCTAAGTTGTCAGTATGGTTCCAGCCACCTAACCCCATAACAAGTCTGCCTATTGTATGTAGTGACAACCTTTGAAACTAGTCAAGTTATATACTGTTGACATTTTGATGCAAACAAAAAAATGATAAACTGCAGATGTGACTGAGCTTTTAAATGTATGTTCTTTTTCACCTTTCCCTTCTTGTTGCTTGCAAAATTTATGATATATTTGATGAAAATGTTATAAAAAACAAAATAAAAACCCAGCTATCATTAGCATTTCCATTAAAAGTTTTTAAAGCACAAGTAAAGTTTGATGATAAAGTGCAGAAATGAAGTCTCGTTCTGCTTCTTTGCCGAGAGAAATGAGGAGAGTAAATTTACGAGGAGTCTGGATAATATAAACAGCGTAAAATTGAGATTCCAGCTCAGCAGGAATGATAAAACATTCGTTGTCTTCATTCTTTAGCAGATAATGAATGCACTCGTAATTTAAAGCAGTATTTATGCGTTCATTGAAAGTCAAGGAAAGAGGAAAAAAAGAGAAGAAGAAGACATATAAACAGGCGTAAAGAATGTCAGATATCATACAAGGACACGTTGAGTAATCCAAATGAATAGCAAACTTGAAAATGAGTTAAATTCAAAGTTAATGTTTGAAAGACATTGCAGTACTGTATCTAGTGATGCACTTAATATGTTAAGGACAGACAAGTGCTCACTCTGAATTCTTCCCTGTCCCACCCCTCAACCACCATCCGCCCCCCCCTTCATTTAAACAATTGTTAAGACCAGTGGCGGAGCTAGGGGTATTGGTCAGGGGGGCGAGAATGGTCTGTAGGGGCGCTTTCGACACTATCTAAGCGG
>JAAAKB020101632.1:0-13079 GCA_010014835.2 Apostichopus leukothele | reverse complement strand
TTAAATACTAAATCGAACATTTAACAAGCTCTTAACGAAAATATTGTAAGGATAATATTTGTCAGCACTTCTTATATGACATGTCAACATAAATGCCTCAAATAACTTAATGCTGCAGTAACAATATCCAGTAAAACTTTTAATGGTATGATACAAAATTAGCTGGATTTTTACAATTTGCATGCATGGATATTAACAGGCTGAAGCCACAAAGGGATCTAATGTTAAGTATGGAATCTAATTAAAGTGTCCAAGATAAAGCTGATGCAAAGAAGCATGTAGCTTGTCATCATTGGTTTTAGTTTTCAACCAAACGTCATCTTGTTACATACTTAAATTGACATTTACACGTTCATTATCCTCATCCACATTACTGCATTGCAATTAAAGCCATGTTGAAAGTATGGTGCAACAATCGTCCAGATTGTTTTATTAGCAGTACCAATGCCTATACCCTTAATTACACAATGCTAAATATAATATTTCATGTAATCACTTCAACCAATTTTGCCACCCAACTTGAATATTGTTCCCACCCAAAATGTTCTTGTCAGGAATACATTTGTAAATATGCAATATATGCAATATAACAGGAGACTTGTAATTTGTTAAGCTCACATTATGTAACCTATTCTAAACACATTGCAGTAAAACGTCCATATATAATTATCATACCACCTGTGATAACGTAGTATTATTATATCATTATATAATGTATGACAGGCTTATAACTTACAGCTGTGAGTAACTCACCATCTGATCTCATAAATATCCCTGAGATTGATGTAGTGATCCTTCCATCTAACGCAGCTTCACATCCAAACACTCCAAAGGCATCATTATTTCCATTATTATTCAATGTTACCTTCCAATGTTTATAGGTATCACCACCCATCCAGACTGGAGCTGGTGGATCTACATTTTCATCATCAGTATCCCTTGTCCAAACAGTCCTGAAAGACTCTACTTGGGCAGTCGCTGCAATATCATTGGATTCACTAAGGTGACACTGGTAGAGTGGGTTACCATTTTCAGACTCAAAAGGCTTTACTCCAAGGAAAGTCATTTTTACTGGTTCTATTGAGAGATAACATGTTAACTGTCATTGAAAAGAAAAGAATACAATGAGCTTCTTGCAAACAAAACAGATGTATGCTCTCATTTTTAACTTTATACCATCCTCTTGTTACATTAAAACAAATATTTTGTATCATAACATGGGGCAATCAAATTTCCTAGGATATTTCCCACCTGTGTTGGAATTATTGGGGAAAAAAGAAATATGTCAGGGTCACAATGAAACTAGTATGCCAATAAATATTATGGCATGAATACAATTTTGCTCTGAATCCAACCATAATAAATAAAATGGAACAAGAACAAAAGATGATTAACATATATTGCAATTCCACATCAGGAAAGCAACCTAACTTACAAACAACCTCACTTACAAACCAGAGAGCCAAGTGGCTGAGTGATATCTTCCTCATTTAAGATTCAAGAACATTGAACGGTAATACTGTTCAGAGTTCTAAGTGTTAAACATGACTCACATCAATTTATCTGCAAGGTCCACGCTGTTTGTAGATTTCTATATCAACTAACATGTTTATTCATGCTGTACTTGAGACATTTGTGCATTCAAGAGCTTTCAAACTTTAACTTCTAATAATCTTAAATGACAGTTGACTTCCCAAGAAGCAAAATTATTCTGGTACCCACTAATGTAGACCTAAATACCAAATATTAAAGTAATTCAAGCTTTACATGTTTGATTTATCAAGTTTACAAGGGTCTACATAGTTGACCTCAAATGACCTTAGATATTCTCCAATCTCAACAGGTTCCTTCTACTTACTAACATGGATCCACTTTCATAAAATTCATTCAACATTTTCAGGTTTCACAGACTCGACCTATATTGACCACACATTATCTTGTTCTTTTACTCACTCTACGTACCATTTGTGGTCATTGTAGCTTAACCTTTAATGTGACTCCACCGATTCAATTCAATAGGTATTTTGCACACACCATGGGGGATCGATACACATCCCAAGTATGAATTTAATCTATTATTCGCTAGTTTAATTATGGTGTTCACATACAGGGGCTCACATACATACACATTCACATGCCATCACACATTTCATCACCATCTCACAGATCACGTTGCCTCTGTCAAAAAATCAAAAACATAAACCAGTTCTGAAGTTAAGACTACAAAACGTTGACAATATAACACATAGTGTTCACACTGTACTGTAGACTGCTGTGCACAGTATTCATTATATCATGTATATTATATATATATATATTCAATATTTCACACATACCTTACACGTGTGATTGCAAACCTGTAACTTGCATTTGTAAAATGAAAGCAGGGTTGGCAATTTTTGTTTTTATTAAAACAAAGCAGCTTGACTAACTTAGGATAAATCAGATATTTGTTATTTGAAATGTTATGGTATTTTGTAATCCAGTGTGTTCATGCAAAAATGTAAACATTCAATTGTTACTAATTTTGGTAGCTCCCAAAATGCTGGCTATTTACTGACTTAAATGCCAGTGGAATTTGCTGTATAGCAGTTAAAAATAAGGCTTTTGTTTACTGCCAGTAGACATCAAGAACAAAAAAACATAATAAGTTAAAACAAGTAAAACAAGTAAACAATCATAATGAATCCCATAGGAATCAAAAGCCCTGTAATACGGCTGATTAGAAATAATGTTTTTAATGGATTGGCTGCTTTTTTAAGCCTCTGCAGTAAAGGTGTGTATTGTTATTCAGAAAAAACCAAGTGTGAACTTTAATTGAGCTAGGAGTTTCATTGTTACATAAATAACAGGACTTTCCTTACTGACTTTCAACACTATTTGCCCTTGCATAATTTGGAAATAAATGTAAACGTTAAATCTTATGCAATCAAATACAAATATTTTCCCAAAGTCTTGCGAACGTTGTATCGGGATAACTTACCTAGTCTTTGTTTATATTGGTCGACCTATATACAGACCCGTCACTTAATATGTTAACTGCAAGAACATAAACACGTAAACAAGTAAAATATCGTAATGATTTCCATAGAAACCACTTATTAACCGCAGCTGTTCATTTCTCAAAAAGTAAAAGGGATATACAAGAATACAACCTACACTGACACCAGTGGTGTTTAATGATCTACAATATATCCAAATTAATTAAATGCTTGAAGTCATCCTTTCTAACCATTTCTTCCCTGCCATTCATAATTGAAGGAAGTTGGTACAACTCTTCAGTTTCAGCAGACATTTAGTCAAAATAGAATAAATGGGGACATTGTTTTCCTTTCTTATGTTTCCAAATGGTAAGATCGAACTAATATGTAGCACCAGTTAAAACAATGCTGCACATTGTTTGAACAGCATATCTAACACGGAAGTGTTAAAGCTTCATCTGTTTAAAGAAGAACTGTTTTAAATTACCAATATGACTGTAACTGTTGATTAAGACCGGCATAATAAAGCTAAGACTCTGCTGTATGCAAAACATACAGTTACTTCCTCTTAAGATTGAGACTAGCAACAAGACCCATTATATAAATTCAATAGTGCGTACTTTGCATGCTAAAGGTTAAGGACAACAGTATGCCTTTTATCAAAGTTCTTTCCCTAAGCATACATATGACCGCATTTGGTAATTGTACATATTTTTTTTATGATTACATAGAATAGATATTCAAAGTCCAGATATAATGTTATCATAGTGTACACTGTACCATGAAATATATTTGAATGGTGATGGTCTCACACAACTGTACAGTCGTAACAGTACAGTGATCTATCAGACCCATGTATATAGATATGAAAATGTAAAACAGGATGTTGAAATTCCCGGTAATTGAATAACGTACACCTCACCGTTGTTGTATGATCTGAGGGATTGAATTTCTGTTAAACATATTGATGAAGGTTTTACTTTCTCTTTCCTGCTTAAATTACATTCATGAGGTCATAGCTACCATAGATGAAGGGCATGAGAAGGGGAATTGAAACCGTTTCAAATTGAAAAAAAGGCACTGAAGAGAAGATGATGTAGAGCCATGATTTTTTTGAACAGAATTGTAAATTAAATAGCTCACATTTTTGCATGAATAAAGCATGTCCATTACACAATGCACAGACATTGATCAGTGTAATAACATCAATATCACTATAGCTGATATTACAAGTCTTATAAGGATCCAAATAATCTACAGTAAACTTAACATTCTGAAACTGCAAGGGTAGAAGTTTCGTTGCTTTGACTATTTAGTATATTTCATATTATTATTTATATTATTATATATTATTATAGGCATAGGATTGCTACAAACTTTATAACATATCAACACTGTGGACTTCGGTGAAAGCAACAACGCAAACACATTACCATTTTGTCCATAACTGAGGAGTGTTTGCCACAGCAGCAACGTAGTCACAGCAATGACCTGCACTTTGTAAGTCATCTTTTCTTCTAACAATATATTTGTTAAACCTGAGAGGAAATTCAAATGAAGAGATATGATATAGTATGTGCAATCATAAACCTCAGTAACACTATGTTGTGAACAGGTGACTGTATATGTCTACACTAAACAGAACTTTTCTGATGAATTGTATCAACTGTTAAAAATTATACTTTTCAGTATTTATCTCAGGATATCTCTGAAAGTGCAATTTGGCTTATGCATCTCAGAAACAGAGGGTGGAAATCAAAGAATTGTCCAGAAAGATTATTTCAACGCAAAACTCAATTGATACTTGAAAAAACATTTAAAGGTTAAAGCTTTAAGTATGCAGGTTCACTATTGAAACTGGTTGATCACTTTCTCAGGTTGGTCATGAAATTTTCTCACTGTGAGAATATTTCTTTCTAAACATGTCAAATGAATTGAAAAAAGTATTTACATTTAATCTGGTCCTATTAGAGCTGGCATCCTAAAATTCACATATGAAACTATAGCACTTACAAGAAGGTTAAACTTACTAAGTAATGTATGGATTTTGTTAAAAACTCTTTAATATGAAAGTTCAAATATTGATGAGTGTGCATTTATCAGCATACTGTAAATATTGTAAATGAAGAGTAGGTATGTGGCACATACAGTAAACATGCATTTTGGAAATTTCACGACTTTACCAAATAAGCAGAGAGTGAGCCTATAGCCTTTTAAAGTGTGCAAGTATTTCTAAGTGCTATAGTTTTCAGAATCAGATGGTGTAAATCATTACTTTTATCCAGTTGGGTCCATTGTCTTGTACTTTCATATCCTGCTTTTAAGCCCTTGTATTGACCAGAAGTTTGGGTATTAGCACTAAGAGCAGCATAAACATCAAGTTTCAATTTGAAATAGATTAGGAACAGTTCATACTGCCATTACAAGTGCTTTGAAGCATGATATAGGAGGACAGTATTGACTGAAGCATTTAGCATTAAAAAGAAAAATTAACCCAATTGGCTGATTATATGAACAGCAATGTTGAATAAATTTTTGCTGCTCAAAATATTCATAAAAATATTACTGTAAAAGTTGATATTTCCTCTGTAATCATGTCAGATTAAAAAGTTCGGCTTCAGGAGCTAGCTACTACAGCCTACAGTACAGGTCTAATATTGTGATATATTTTTTAATACCTCGGCTGTACATTAATTAGCAGTAAAAATTTAAAAATATGACAATGACCATCACCACAAACACTACAACAACTTGATGTAATATTTTGGAAATGTCTGAAGTTGTCTGAGAATTCCCAGTGAGCCATTAAAGCACACTTTTTTTTAATAAATCTTATTTTACTAAATTCCAATCTTGTTTAAGAAATTAAGTTAAAAAAGTTGAACATGAAGTGTAATTAGATGAGCCATTTACGCTAGGACTACGTCTAGTTAATCAGAAAGAATATGCCAGTTTGCATATCCTTCCTAAAAAGTCTTCCTGAATAATACCAGTTGTTTCCTCTTACTAACGTAGCTGGGATATAATCATACCACTGCTGTAGCCTGCGTCTGACTAGTTCAAAACAACTGTGCCTAAGTTAGGAAACGCGAACTGTCACTAGCCTATAAACATAACGACCCTAGGCAAGGTTACAGTAGATCTTAGTTGGTAGACCCTCTGAAAGGCCTAGACTACTAATATGTATCCCAATTCAAGCTTCAAAGTCTGAGTATGGTGTTGAGTTCCCAATTCTCATTAAAAGAATATGAATGCTACATGTAAACATTCTTTAACTGCGGAGAACAACTAATAGCAAGTAAATCGGCCAACATATCCAGGCCCATCCAAAGTTTGAAACCACCTCCCGGTGACTGAACCACACACAATAGGCAGATTACTTACCACCGCTGCAAGAAACCAGTCACTATTCTGTAAATTGTTCAAAATCTCTCAGTACAATGGTTCATTGGGTTTGTACATGATTGGCCTTCTGCTCTCTCTCCCGGCATATCTTCGTGTAAATTGTGCAAACATTAGTATCATATAGGTGTATTTTTGATGTGGAGTCAGTGTACGGTAGAGTAGAAAGGACACCACATTAACGACGACACACATTGTAAAACGATAACAACAATTAAAAAAAACAAACAATGGAAATAACCGCTTTATTGAGATATACTAACGTTGCAAAACGGTAAATATATTAAAACTGTTGCATAAAACTGGAAGGGCACGTGCCCCTCTGACCGTACTTCATCCTCCCCTTTGTGTTACTGTTCTTTTAACTTGTATGCCTATGCTATTGGGATTTTTGTTTTGGAAGGCCTAGCTAAGTTCCTTAGTTTTGGCGTGTTTGGTGTTTTTTATTGTTACCTAAAGCCATAGCTTTCACGATAACTGCAGTCTTATGATCACAAAATATAACAAAACATGGCTATTGATAGGCTTTCGATCACGACAATGTATGTAAAGTTCTGACGATATCCTTACATTTCAAACTACATCGTCACTATATAGGACGTTTCATAGAACAGCAGCGTCATTGAGTAATTAGAGTACATTTAAATATTGCACTGTTTGATAATACTTCCCATGTAATGTAGGTATAGCCATAAACACTGTCAACAGCACATAAATGCCTTTTTTTGTCAAATGGTGTTGGCATATATTTCAAGAAATACAAAGGATTTGTGTTCATTGTTGCCGGTGGCTGTCACATTCAACAAAAATATGTTTTTTCCGCTTCCCAAGCGATATGAAACAACAGACAGAAGGGGTTTTGTGAAAGTGGCAAAACGCATCTCGAAGCTCCTTATATCTGTCGATGATTGTTAAATTTTTGCGAGAGGAACATTTATAAACGATATCTATGAAACATAGCCTTCTTGTCGGCTTATTTAAATGAAATGAATTTCTTTAAGAATTGTTATTTTGGGTAGTAAACTGCAATATTTTGTTGTTGTAAATATACGACATCGGTGTGCAAAAGGGAGAACGAGGGGAAGGAGACTATACAATCCCACCTTCATCATTCTTCGGAGGAAAGGCTTTCAGGATTTAAGTTATATATTCACTCGCGGAAGAATTAGACCAATAGTTAATTGGTATCCAATAGTTATCAACAAAATCACTTGACCAAAGTCTAATTTTGTCGTTTGGTTTCTGTTTAATGCTTATTTAAAACAAAATATAGACTTTAAATATATATTTATATCTATAGGCTATTGTTTCTAATCTACCATATGTTGAGTCATCGCATGTAAACCAGGAAGTGGTAATCTGTGAAATATTTGAACACATGGCTACGCAGATTAAAGGGCGACTAGATCCTGTTATGGATAAACCGAAATGCACTACAATATACACATCTGCAAATTTTGTACGTGCGGGTCAAAAATTGACAGTGGAAGTTCGGGAAGACGGGACACTCGTTCCGTTTGTTCAATTTTTCGGTCCATGTTAGCCTCAGCCCGAGAGTAAAGCCGTGTGTTCACATCAGACAGTAAATAAGCGAACATTTATTTCGAGAAAAAGTTTTCGTTGATAAACACAATTAAACGTATCAAATGATAAATATCAGCCAAAGCATAAAAAATATATACTTGAATTTGACAAGACTTGTTTACCACATTTGTTGATACGTATCAACAAACAACAACCATTGAAAGTATCGGGCTTGTGTCATTCAATAACTATCCAAGGATGTCCTGTCTCGAGATGGTTGATTGCATGAATGAAGCTTATTTTAACTGGCTAATCCGTCAACTATTCCACTGAGAAGTTGGATCACAGGACGGGGAAAGTGTTTTCTTCTTCTTTAGAAATACTGTTTTCCTCTGTGGATAAATGATGCGCAAATTAAAACAAAAGAAGACATTATAGCTGACGTGACTTGATAACACCATTCACTCTGCAATAGCATTAACACAATGGAATAAAATTGAAAAACTAATTATTTATCTTTGCGATACAAAATGCTACGGGGGAGGCGTTTGCGCCTCAAGATTCAACAAAATTCTGAAATGAAAATAAGACAACAAAACATTTCTTTATTTTCTTCGTGTTTTCGATAAGACTGACTCAATGATAAATACGGACCGGTTTGTTTTTTCCTTTTATATATACTGCTTGTTTAATGTTCATATTTCTGTTTTATGTCCATTTTATTTTTGACTTTTGTATGCTTTACGTTTTCCTTATTTTCTTTATATACTGCTCGTTTACTGTCATACTTTCAACTATTTTATTTTATAAATTTTGTAACCAAGGGCCTCGGGCAAGTTTAGCCCAGGCTAACGGAGTTACCCTTTTCTATGCGAAATTTCAAATAAAAAAATAAAAAATAAATACGGACCATCGTGGTTTGTAAAACTAAACAGATAAAACATATATACAGTAAGTATAGTTATTTATTACCGTTGTTTAATATTCTGTTTCACTTTCACATTACATTAACACGTTGATCTTAAAAAGTGAAACCTAGTCACTTGTTACTTTTCTCATGCCATCACCGAATTTTTTATTGGGTTTATAAATAAAGTTAGTTATGTTTACTTGCTTAGGCTACTCCGCGACCTAACACCCTTGTGATTTGAAACAAAGAAATACACAAAGTAAAGGAAGCAGAGAAATCTAGTTTCACTTATCAAATGAGATGTGAAACTTCCCATGCATAAGTCCCAGGCATTAGTGAGTGTACTGTAAATACTACAATTGTATTCAGCGAGATTCTGATATGGTATCTGTTATTTCCTTGTTAAACCATGCAAAATATGTCTCTCTATTCAACGCAGATCAAGCAAATTATTGGCTGTACCGTTTGCAGACTGGTTTTTATATACGATTTATTGTGAATTCATACTAAATACGGACAATATATAGCTTATTTTATGTTGGTAGTCTATATAAATGTGCATTTATTCTACGATTTCAATGAAAATAGAGAACAAATTGCATAGATGATCTAAAATATGAAAAAACAAATATTTAGTGATCTAAATTTAAAAATAATCGTGTAGAACAATTGTTTAATATTATAATAAATTGTGTATACGATGCCTACAACTAAGGTACTGCATCTGCTTGTCAACATCAGTGTCCAATAACTAACCGTCACATGCCAGATATAACCAGTGAAGTGGTTTGTCAAAAGTTTATCAACTGCTTGTAGAAAGGTTCTGAAGTACAATTGAGACTACAGTAGAGAGAATAAATACATAGCTGGTATAGCAATTGACAAGAAGATACTAGAAGATCTATATATCAAATTGAATTTTGAACATTTGCAATTGTTGAGTAGAACCAAAGGTTTGTCAGATCTCATATAAAACCAGCTTATTACTGAGGGTTGCCATCTGTTTATGTGACGGAATTGTTACGCCTGAGGTATACCCATACCTATTATTTGTAATATTCTTTGAACAGCAAAATATACGATGACTCTTACATCAAAGATAATATAAGTAAATCCAGTGTGTTAAACATATGATGCATCGTCACTTCTTTAAAGCGTTCCATTTAGAATCTTCATTCTCGCGCTTTATCTTTTTCATTTTGAAAATTAATAAAAGTTGTAACCCGGTCAAAATGTGAAAGTAGCAATTACGTTGTCTTTCTTACAACGATTGAATGAAAAACGTATTTCATAACGTCTGGGTAAAGAATACAACTTCGAATGTTTGAGATATGAATATCCCTATTATCTAAATTTGATAACTGAGTAAATGTGAAAGTACAAATTAAAACATCTGAATAACGATACAACAACAAGGCAAAAAAAATATCGATATAATTTTTTCGAAGGCTCCTATGATTTTCCTAATATTCTGAGTACTTACGGAAAAAAATAACTTTCGTTAAAGTAAGATATTGGTTTATGTAGGCTAATATCACCATTTCTGCCACAAAATGTTATTGCAAGCCCGTAGACTGCGGGCGGGAGGGTGGGATGTTGGGGGTGGCAGCAGGCAGATGCCCTTGAGATTTCCATTTCCTTAATGAAAGTAGGCCTACGGTAATGTGAACGCCTGGACAGTATGCGCTAATTCAGTTAGTTTTTGCGAAATTTTCATTTTATTTATTTTGATTTCATTAGTCAGTAGTGTGCAACTTCAAGATTCTAGATACGGTTTGCTGTTGTTTCCTCAATTACCTGAGTAAAACAAAGTGATTTTACCGAAGGCATATTGTTTCTTCTAATTTAAAAAAAAAATGTCAATGTGTTAACTACTAAACATGAGATCTCAAAAAAAAAGAATGTTAAGATGCAACTTACAAGACCTGGTAAGTGCCATTTCCGCAAACTGGAAGGCATTTACAGCAAATATGTCCTTATTATGCTACGCCAACCGATGTTAGCGCTCCGCTTAGATAGTGGCATGATGGTCCCTTCTGAGAAATGTCCACCTCCCCCCGCCCACTATTTTTTTTAAAGGCCCTGGTATAAACGCACATGATAAGCATCATGATGTCACATATGCCTTATGTGACGATGTTTATCAGCTGCCCGCTAGAAATTTTACCCAGGCAACGGCCCTGTACTAAATTACATTTATATAAAGAGTATTGAATTATTGTTATACATACACGTTTCATCTATCTTTGTAATTTCACATCATCAAGTTTTGTCCTTAACATACACATCTTTCGTGTCATTTGCTACAAAGCAGAGAAATTTACAGTTATGTAATGCAAATATTGCTAATATTTTTCAATGATTGGAGTATTAAGTAAAACAAAATGTTACTGCGTATTATAAGTGAACTGCGTATTATTTAACAGCTTTCTGAAACCTACATCTGTGTGTTCTTTTCTATATGTTGGCATATTCTGGTTCTTGTGGATTATCTTCCTTGAGAAGGTGATGACAAAGACCGTAATCATCCTGTGAACAAAATGAGGATACGTTATATGAACTGCATATTATTTAAAAGTTACAACTGCGTTTTACTGTGCTCGTTATGTGTGCTTTCACACTACATTGCTATACCACATTCAAATATTTTGCAAAATTAAAGGAAATTTTAATCAATATAAAGTTTTAGATATATTTGAAAAGTTTGCATCAGATAATGTCACTGCAAAGTACTTTAGTTAAGTGAATCACAAAGACAGGAAATTTCGACTATATTCCAGTTCATTGTACGAGTGTTAAGTATTTTACGAGGCTAGCGTGTACTTCTCGTACCCTCACCAGAGACCGGCACCCCTTTTGATCATCACTACAGTGTAGTCATTGTTAACGACATTTGCTAAAATATACATTTTTGTTTTCAATTTTCAAACCAGAAAAGGTACTATCACGAAATAATCCTTCCAGTAACACTTCATATCCGCAATTTGATGATATGTGAAGGGAACCTCGTTTCCGGTAAGGGTTGAACGGGGTATGTATTATGTTTGCGGAGGACATTCTAACCGCTACTCTAACCTGTACGCATATGACAAGTGGTAGGGAATATCCTTGAAAGAAAAGTTGGTTGGGTCACACAACCAAAAGGATACTCTTTTCTATTTTTTAAACGAGTATGAGTACTTAAATAGAAGCCAGTGTATTCAGTATGGTGGAGTACATTGCTATGAGCAACACATGAACCAACCTTTGAAAGAATCATACTATGGTTGCTTCCTCTCAGCTGTCGAACTGTGTTGAATAAATCAACTTTGTTTTCCATCCTCATCCTTTCCATTTCGGATTTTACTGCTAGGAAGATTCCAGTACGACCAGCACCATTTCTATATAATTAGTATGAAGGAAATAGTGACTGAGTACAGTATCACAATGTATATGGGTTCGCTGTTATATTCGTAGATATTTTGATAATGCTGAAAATATTCAGTTATTAAGATATTTCAAGGAAAAAATTGAATTTACTGCAGCATGAAAGCACATCACGATGCCTATAACACTTCGAATTTTTCATGGATATAATACTATGGCATCACCCTGTATTTGATAGATATTCTATACTTTCACCAGAAGGAGTACCTTTAAGTTTTTGTATGCTTGGAATGCATTTTTCTTTGTATGACGTGTTATGGGAAGATGTTTTTTGCAAGGAGAAGTAGAAGATCAAGAAAAGTTATCAAAAAAAAAAAAAGGATACACTGAATAGTTGTATACAGAAGAGGCCATTATACCATGAATGTTCACTAGAATTCTGTACGGCATGCTCATTCGTTCTCACTAAAAACATCGTTTGGGTGAAAGGATAAATCTGATTCTTTTGACAAATTCAATAATTCATCAAGTTTTCTCCAAAATTAGACAACTATAGGGAGGAAGTGTTATTGTAAGAAGACAAATATAAATATTATTTCTTGCCAGACCAAGCGCCAAATATTATTTTTTAGAAAAGAGCAAAGCCATTCATGGCCAGAACGAACCGGGATTCGAACCAATCACCTCTGGGTCCCCAGCCCGGAGATTTACCAACTGAGATTTCGAGCCCTTTGTAGGTGGCGATCCCTATATTGCCATGTATATGCTATGGCGCCAGTCAGTAGCAACATTTCCTTGTATCTAGTGTAACCAGGATGTAAACCTCAGTCTCATTCGACACAATGGAGGGAATGGAATTCATGAAAATATCGGCTTTTTTTATATATACTGTAAGT
>JAAAKB020101522.1:0-13082 GCA_010014835.2 Apostichopus leukothele | reverse complement strand
GAATGTTCTTTTGTTACAGTTTGATCCAGAGAAGTTATAATGTAACAGTTACGGTAACGTTTCATTTTGCCTAAGATATGCAAAAGAGTAGGAGAAAATACCCAACTTTTATTAATACGTTACTAATCGTATAATTCAATGTAATAAATTATTTGCCAAATGCATTTCATGTTTGACACAATCATGTTTAATTTGTTTCCTGCATTTTTAAACGTCATGTCCAACTTATGATTCCTACTGCGATTTGGGCTGGATAAGTGAAATTAAGATACACCTGCACTTGGGTGTCATTAGCTTAAGACAATGTTTACCAAACAGAAAGAATTGCAGCTCGAAAAAGGAGAATTAGACTCCATCAGGATGGTAGTAATGTGCATGATGCAAAACTCTACAATGGAAGCAATTTTGTATATCATGTTTTCAACGTACCTTCGTATACTTTTAGAGAAAGATCAAAGGGTCTACAAAATGACATCATTGAAGCAATGTTATCTTATTGTATGTTTCTTCTTTCCCTACTGAATTTTTAATTTCCATGGTTTTGACAAAATGACGACGGTTTTAACATGAAATGGTAGTTGACTTCAGTGGCAATGCATATTCTTTAAGCGTAAATAATACGATAAAATAAAAAGAAAACAAAAACAATTGACCTTCCCTAAGGGCACCACGACGTGATATATTTATAAACTAGCCTCCCCGCCATCTCCTTTCACCACCTGTGTGATTTAGCAGTTCATCTTCCAAGCAAAGATTATTTTACTTTATCTGCTTGGAAGGAATTACTCTACATTCGTATCTAGTATAGCACAATCAAAGCAAATAATGTTTGGGTTTTCTTTTTCCTCATATCCATACTTCGGCCATCATCAGTGCCAATTTCAAACAATTTGCATTTGTTATTCACACAGTTCAAGCCACCAGTCATGGCTTGTGCTTTGTGACAATTGTATTGATTTACATGAATCTCAGTATAGTATTATAAATTTAACATCATTATTCAAAACTATAGAAAGTGATTATTCGATTTCACTCATTAAATGACAATTTCATTATTTGTGCCCAATTGTTCAGAAATTAGGTCCAAACTGAACAGCAAGCTTTTCCACGTGATTACAAACTATTACACTATGATCAAAAATGTTAAAGAAGTAATTACTACCGTAACTATCAATTCTAGTTGCAGACAGAATAAAAGGATATGTTTAGATTCAATTATGAAACTGAAGACAACTGAGTGCATTATAATAGTTAATGCGATGACATCACAAAAGAATCTCATTATAATCTAATTTTATAGTCCTCCTAATTACTTCTTTTCTTTTCAGACTAAAATAGAAGCTCGCACCGTCGCTCTTGTACTCGACAGGATTGCGTCCATTATTTTCTTCTCAGTTTTTCTCCTCCTTGTGATACAAGTTATTGTTGATTTCAATGGAAACGATGGCTCAGCCCAAATTTTGTGCGAATAAAACATTTCAGATTGAAGAACCGCGACGAATCTCTGAGAATGTTAGCTTAGAAGTGAAGTTTGCTTCTGTCTTCTCTGAGTGAAGGAACGTTATATGTACAAACGTTGCATAGAATCTTCCCCCTTTTAGCGCAACAAAAGATGAAACACCAGCCAATCACTTTAAGTTTTGCAAGACTAGTTTCAGTTGTTGGATGTGAAGACGACAAATCAAATCACTTCAAGCGGTTTCAAAAAACCTAAAAATAATCGAGTTATATTGAACATGACTATATGTTTTGATGAGTTTTGAGTTACGTTATTCCAAAGTTTGGGACTGCTTAACTTTCAGAAACTATTCATTGAAATAGCTTGATATGTTCTCGCAAAAGATTTGTTATATATCTTTTTATGGTTGCAAATGTCATATTCCTTACCGAACCTCTAACTCTAACTCCGCGGATATCCCTCTATTAATTTCCATCATACCATTGAACTGTCACGCATACTAAACATTGTTTATAAGAACGACTATTTCGTCTGCTTTGTTTCTTATTGATACCAAAGTTGGGAGAAGACGTTCAATAATCGATTAACAGTGTCAATGCTACTTAATAAGCTACGTAAACTATAGATTTCAAATACAAAAGGCACCGTAGGTAACATATCTTTAATATCTTTCAAATATGTATTCTACTTTCATCATTTCAATCGACGTACAAGTCTTTTGCTAATGCATCGGCTCCTTAATTCCACTCATAAAAAATACAGCTGCCTTAAATAGGCGCCTACATGTTCATGATACTTATGGTTTTCTTACTTTAATTCAAAAACTGTTGAAACACTGGACCACTTTCATAATCACTGAGTGGGTATTTTTTCAGATGCAGATATTATGATCAAAGAACATTAAATAACTTTGAAAAGAAAACATTGGAACAACGTACAAGTCTCACAAAATTATTGTTTTCCCTCATATTCGTCTATCCGTCAGTGTTTAATTGATAATAGTCTTAGAGCTACTTGGTCTGTAACCGAATATATAGTTGCATTCCGTTATTAGTGTTTGAACATTAATGATGTTTAATTCTCACAGCATCGTCAGTGATTTGTACTCAAATACATGAATTTGCTTTTCGATTAACGTGGTGTATTACTGTTTACTGTTAAATCAAAATTGTTATGTTACGTGAGTTCACTTCATTATTACCATCGTCTTTAATTGTTTTAATTTTACACTGTAAACAATTCCTACGCATGGCGCGTCTGAATGTTTTCTACAGTATGAGTTCCCTTAGGACGCGTAAGACGTTTCTTATTATAACACACAGGTGTTAAAGGAGAATCTGGAGTCGATGGAAACGATATAATTTACCCTTGATCAACACAGGGTGCCCTTCCTTGAACAGGTAGTGATGTGATATGAACACATAGTATGCTAACCTGAACACATAGTATGCCAACCTGAATTTATGTAGCCCTCGGTATTCATATCAACCGATTGGCAAAACATTATGTGTTTTTGAGCATCTTAATAACTTAAAAACACATAATGTCAATGTTAGCGCCAAAATATAAGCTTTAAGCCAACTATACCGGTTTGAACCGGCTGGGACATGTCTCGCAACGTCGTTCACAACTTCACGCGTATCGCATAGCTGTAGATCGATCGTAGTACAAGATTGCCACTACTCGGTACAGATTTCCACTGTCCGCAAGGTAGGCCTGCGTATGTCAAAGCAGTATCACATTAATATCATTATTATTATTATATATATATTATAGTATTAGGATCAAAGAGTCACCCAAGTGAGAGCAGCCATAGACAGGGCTGGTTCTGTAGAAATAGATCTAAGAAGAATGCATCTCTCATCATCTCATCAGAATGCAACTTCTATCAGTAAATGTGATATGGAATGAAGCCAACTATGTTGTGGGAAAGTCACCAAAAGCCCAGGTTTTCGAAATATTTTTTTTAGCAAACCCACTTCTTTTTTTCTATTTCAGGATTTATCAATTTGACTTTATGTAAATGTTGCTTCCAATTTCAATTCAGATATGATATTACACATTTTTATTTCAGAAAATAGTAAGATAATGGGGAAAACTGCATGTTTCTGTAACACAAAAAGGAGTTATTTTGGAACCATCTTATAACATTGGGCGTCTAAAATCAGAAAAGATATATCCGTCGTTAAGTTCCTTGATTCCTGTGGTAAATGAAAATCCTTTGCAATTATAATACCAGTGTTATGCTTGCATTAATTGTATGGATTTACGCTGCTGTCACTTAATACTTGGCCTGGGAATCGCAACATATTTTAGGCCGAACATACTAATATGGTCCTAAAGCTTCAACGTCGAGTCGTCGATAAGATGGTTAAGACAGGATTCATAGCTCTTGCATTACGACAGATTATAGTTGAGGACATTTTCAGCACCTGCAAAAATTGCGTATGATCAAGAACATCGTTCAATATCACTATATTGTAATTGCTTATATTTCTGTCCTAGATTTCAGACACCACTGGTGATCATAATGCAGTTACTAGACCACACATATTGAATTTAACAGTCGTGTTAATATTCAAATCTTTAAAGACAATTTAGCGTTAAATATCTGTTTCACTTGCATAGACGCGTTTTAGTGTTCTCAAACAGGACATGTCATGGTGTTTTTACAAATAAACATTTTTTTAGTGTTCACAAACTGAATCTCCAGTGTTCTTTCATCTTTTCAGTAGTATTCTCCTGTTTATTTATCTTTGTTCCCACAGAGAACATTTGCCGTTTTGCTACTGACATACATAATTTGTGTATAACATCACGTGTTAAAAAATGCATTTGCACATCTTTACGCGTTCCATGACTGGTACATTTTAGTGTCCTGTTTAATTTTCTATTGTAGAACACCTTTGTGTACAGTGTACCATACAAAATCAATGTTTCGCTAGTTGATTACATAATAATATTTTCTGGAATGACTGACACTTACCGTTCTTTTTCTCTTTCTCGGTTTCAACCATGCATGTAAAAACCGATGTATAAATTATTTCATATTGCACGTCATATTGAAAATAAAAGGACCTTTACATCAAATATTTTCTTCATTAACTATTACTAGCTTTAATTCTCCACACAACGACATTTTCGTTTACAAAATCAATATCGTTGTTCTCAACCTCCGTTTCCATTTACAATCATCTATGCAGAAGCTTCTTAAAATATATTTGTTTAAGAATGTATTTGTCATGCAGTGATTTTCAAAAAAAGGACCTTGCCGTTGTTAAGTACCTAGCTTGACATCAGTTAAGTGGTTTATTCCGACCAATAAAACACGTCCTTTAACAGAAAAATGCCAGCAGTACGCTTGACCATTTCTTCCGTGTTAAAAAAAAAAAAAAAAAAAACGTGGCATGAATATACCCGAGCACTATTGAACGTGCATTTAATAAAATCCGATATTCGCTGCATTTAATAATGACACCGTACTATCGCTTAATTAAGAAAATATCCATTTAAAACCGATTGGCCCTTTAAACATCAATTTAATCTAACTCTGAACTTACGAAGGCTCTGTGTTAACGGATCGCTTCGTTAGTTGTCTCATAACGGCAGAAAGTGATATTCCATATTGGACACATTGTACTGTTGCAAAGGACAGGTGGCTGTGCTACATTACCTCAACATGAATGTCCATGTGTGGCTTCTTTTGGTGATACAACATTGCCTGTTTGGAGGTCAGCAAGTCTCTTTTACGTTTGACTTCATTTCATTTTTATTGCATGAGGATTTGGACTGGTCTGTTTATGATTCTAGTAAAGGTTCCATAAGTCTACATGTTAAGATAAGTTAACGATACTCCATGAGCATTCTAGCTCTTCAATGGTGCTAGACGCATATAGATATTTAAACACACTCTTAGGGATAACGTTATGCGAAATGTACACGTTGATAGTGATCATTACCGTGAGCCAAACAACTTGAAATTTTGGTTGATAGTAATATTTTCGTTTCTGTCTAAAAATGTTTTCTTTCAATATTTACTTTCACGTTGTAACGTAGCATTATAACGTAATGTTTTAATGATAAATCGGTAATCTGTCGTAAATAATGGTAAATGTTGATTTAGTTTGTAAGACATAAAAGTTATAACAATGAAGCGTGTCCTGGTTCGATGTCAGTTCAAAGAAACTTGGTTTTCTAGCACAACCAGTCAGACTGAAGCAAATTCCATAACCACCCGTATAATTAAACGCACAGATAATATTGAGTTGGTATTCCGGGCTTTAATAGCCGACAATCTGTATCTGTCCAAGTAATCCTCTAATTATTATAGCATGGAGCGTCTCACAACATTTTATCTCTAGTATGTCACCATGATTGCACTGTTTAAATTATAGAAACAAAGTTTAACTTTGATACCATACGTTCTTCAACAAAGTTAAAGGGTGTTTCGTAGTTTAGCAAGATGCAAGGAAAACTGTGTATATTTGTTATTTACAGAAATAAGTGCGAACTACCCCAGGAGTTACGAAGGTCAAATAAGAGAATACTTGCTAAAGCATGCTAATTATTCGTCAATGGAGAGACCTATTACTGGAGCAGCTTCTACAGTACACGTAACGATGGCGTTGCAGATATTTTCGATGTTAGATTTGGTAAGCTTATCATTAAATCACAATCAATACAATCCCAAGGATTATCCGCCTTAATTTACAATTTTATTTCAAATCATTTCATAGAAGGAAAATATTGCCCGTTGGTATTATCCAGCATACTGAATAATGATTGATATTATGTGATAAAATAAATGGATGTATCAGTCTTCTGTTAAAACAACACGGAACATTTTTTTACATTAAATACGTTATCAACTTAACAACAAATTACTTACAACAAATTACTTAACAACAAATTATTTCTTGTACCATTCTGTCCATTTTTTAAACGAAAATTCGAGCATGTTGGTTTTCGAACTATCAAGGTAGAAATCATCATTGTTACCATCATAAATTTCTTCCACAGAACGAAAGAGATCAAGTTATCACCACATCAGGATGGATTTCTATGGTGAGGATGTCATTCAAAATATATTCACTAGCTAGACACGCATGTGTCTCTTCTCAGATATGAATACAATTAAATGCATGGATTGCTAAGAAACTTAATGGCTCATAATTGTACTTTTACCAATATTGTGTTGCATTGAGTGAAATATTCTTCACTTTGAAGAAAAACACAATTGATCTATAGCAGTAGTATTAAGTTTACTTCTCTTCTTATAAAAAAATGAAATAAAGGCTACTGATAGATTACTGAATAAATGTAAACTTAAAGTTATAGTTACAGGCTTAAGTCACAGAATCAAACAGATGCATATATTGTAATGATTAACTATACTAGAAACTGTAATCTAAAAAGTCAACATATGTGATTGGACGTGATGAAGAAAATGTATAAACTTGTGGCTAAGATAAGGGATTATGTTTAAAACTACTCTTAAAATTATTTTTTTACGTATACTTTGGTCAATAATGTAGTAAACGATAGCAAAAAGTTCGATATTTGCACCTGGAGGAATAATTGCGAAATCTTGTAAAATTATACCATCTCTACATCTAAACATAACTTGCTATTATCATTATCGATTCCTATCAACTGTTTAAAGCAGAAATGACATTTTTTTTTACTAATAAAGTGTATATTAGGTTATAACAGAACACAAACCTTCCATTCTTAACGTTATTTTGCTGATTTTATCGTTATTTCGTGACAGCGAATTAAGAGTACTTCCGGTTCGTATGCAGAAATTGACCCGTGACCTCATTTCGAGTCGCATCGCTGTTCAGCTTCTTTTCAACCGCGAGCCTTTCTATTATTAGTACGAAAACCATTATTGATTCTGAGACTTTAGTTTTGTTTGATACTTTACCATAGCTTATTGTTGTACCACTCAACAAAGCCGTATTGTGCAGCATTGGATGTAGTAATACAACAAGTCGAAGAAACAATCATGGTCGGAATTTAGGATTCTGTTTCTTTCCAAAATCTCAGTTTTGGACGCGGTGATGAGGACAAACTTCGAACCTACATAGTATTCGACGATATGTTCTGATAATTCCTGGGGGCTATGGCCTAGCTGGCTAGGCTATCAGTTAGTCTGTGTTTACCACCGACCCAGTCAATTATTTGTCAATAAAAATATTGAATGCTCAGTAATTATCTTTGCATATCATAGGTAGATAAACTTACAAAAAAATAAAGCTTAATAAAGCTTGCTAGGTCAACATATTTAACAAAATATATCTTCCTTAAGCAGCCACGTAAGAAACGGCCTAGCTTAGTCATCCGCATTGTGGTACGCATTAGTATTAGGCCTAGTAGTTGTACTACTGTCGCGCAAACAAGAAAACAACATACCTACCACGTCGTGTTCCCAAGTCGTTCCGGTATTGCTGGTGTTAAATAATTGTCTGATACATCTTTATCGGAAGACTGAACATACTAGTTAATATAAACATTTTCTTTTGGCTCAAATTATTACGGTTGCATATCAAATTCCAGAGGTCAACATTCATCATCCTGGTACCATCTTTCCTTTGCGCGTGTGATATATCGTGCGTTGCAGCTTGTTGGAACTAACGCGAACCGAAATCACGTCACTGGTACAAAGGTTAATGAGCTGGGCTCTAGTTGTGAGTGGCAAGCCAATTCCCATTTTCAAATGTTGATTTTAGCGCTTAGAAATCCATTCAAAGGATCCGGAAATCGGATTTCAACTTTGATATAAATATTCGTCATAGTAATTCATTCAACACGTATTGTCATTTCTGCTTTAAATCGTATTCTTTCTGCCGATTGCTTTCAGAGATGGCGCGACGAAAGACTTTCTTGGAATCCACCGGACTTTGGAAATATAACTGTCATGCCAATCTCCATTGATGAGATCTGGACACCGATGATATTTTTAAGCAATACGTAAGTTTAACAATCAATACCTGAAGAATTCTAACAATTAATGTTGTTATCATATTGAACTCATGTAAGGAACGTTGTAAGACCTACCGTCTGCAATTATGTTTTTAAGTAACGAAAGTTGATTTTAAGTTTCTTATATATGTATACGGTAAGTCGTACCTTTCACAAACTTGACCTCTATACTAAGCGAAAAAAACAATGAAGGAGATTTGCACCTGTCCTGCTGATTTGAAGGGAAAACTGTAATTAATACAATTAAGTCTTGTAATCCCATGTCGGTTAGAAAAGTGTTCGAATGCGTTTAAATGTATTTGATCTTTCTTGTTGGTAGATTAAATTCTCAGTCCTTAAACATCATCTCACCAGAGAGAGGAGGGGCTCTATTAGATTCAAATGGTATCGTCAGCTTGGGAACTCCTCTCATAATGTCTACGCTGTGCCCACTCAAGTAAGATTCTTCATAATCAATTTTACTTTTAATTTGAAAAGGTTTTTATAAGCTTAGGCTCATGATACTGTATTTCTTGGCACAGAAATCCTCGTTATTGTCAAGGGTTCTTTACTCCTACTGTTACCTGACAGTTTGATCAGGGAGCAGCTACCCGCTCACCGGAAGCGGTACGTTTTGAGATTAGAATTCGCACACGCGATATTTCAGGCTCCTATAGTTTAGAATATTTAATATTAATTAAACGCTGTTACTTCTATAAACTATATTGTAACAAACTGGCTCAGATTTGTTGCGTTAAAGGAAGCAGTAATTGAATTGAATAACTCTGATTCAACAAGATCTTCTTGACATTAAACTTCGTCCACAAAGTTATACTACATTTGTCACAGTGTTGATATTTCTAGAGAACGTTGCAGATGACGAAGCGTTGGAAGGTGCGTCGGACAGCGTACTATCAGTTGCATTAGACGATGTGATACTGCACTTTATCATGTTTATGTTTGTAAAAATAAATGTACGTAATACAAAAATACAACTATTCACGTAAATTTATGAAAGATTTGTATCAAAGATCTGCTTCATTGCCAGCGTTTTCCTGTTATCCGAATCCAATAACTCCAATCTCTTTCTTGTCTTACAAGTAACATCGACATCTAGAAAACAAAATATTGCAAAAACTCACGCTCCCTGTATGTTTTTCTTCTTATCTTTCCATTTCAGGATTCATTACTTTCCATTCGATACACAAGTTTGCGCTTTCAGGTTTTACCCATCAAATCAGTACGCGGACATTTTATATCTTAGTACTTTACCGGCTCGCGATGTGTCCGACATTTCAAGTCTTCAGTGGTCAATAACCAATATCACAGCTCATAATTGGACATTAGCGTTTCGGGACTTTTCACCATCTATTCCTATTGCCAACACTAGTGTGGGAGTTTTCTGTCTGTTCTTACAACGAGAACCGTCTTACTATGTGAAAACGTTGATGATACCTTTATCCCTACTCTGCATCATTTCCTTTGTGGCATTTCTAGCGCCCCCTGATAGCGGAGAGAGAATTTCTCTTGGGGTGTCAATGGTACTTGGCTTAACCGTATTTCAGCTGCTTGTGGCCGATATTTTACCACCTAACGGTGACGAGTCACCTATTCTCAGTCTTTATCTGTCTCTCAATTTTGGCTTGACTTGTTTGGCCATCCCGATATCTGTATTGAATATTTATATTGCTTATGGTGATAGACGTCTCATGTTCCTCAAATACCCAACTTTGCGTAAGTTGTTCTTGCAATATCTGCCGAAAGCCGTAGGAGTTGTAACATACAGTGAGAGAGTTGGAAATGTGCAAAGTGAAAACGAGAATTCAAGACACAGAAAAGGGCTTGGAGATCCTAAAGTCAAAGATGGCAGTACTCCGCATATACTACCCACGGATGACCTACATGCTTACATCAGCCCAGTTGAACAGGTATCGTAATAAGTAGTTGAATTGTTAAAAATTTGTTTGCAAATCTGTTAAGTTAACCTACCTTTTTAGCAACTCCTTCGATTGGTTATTAAAAAAGGATTTTTTTGAATTTAAAATCATTATTCAATGGAGTATTTTAATTTAAAACAAATTACGAATCCAGCCCTGTTTTCTAGATTGCCGTATGCACATATTGATATGTAGCGAATCTGTGAGCGTGTGATTATTAATCTTGTTTGAGAAATGACGCTATAGGTTATTATGTTCTGTGACTTACGTTACACCTAATGATTAAAATTTGAATAATGTTTATATGCTATCCACATTACAATAGCACAATAAGGTAACACATTTGCTTCATTTATCGAAATTTGATGCAAACATTGAAGTAATGATCAAACGTTTTGAACATTTCAATATGTGTATTTTCATTCGTTTAATACTCTTGGGACGAATGAATTGGAGGTAAAACGGTGAGAATGCAATATGATACAAGTATTGCCAATTTATTAACTTTCATTTGTGGAAAGGTAATGTATATTCCATTCCATTCTATTTTATTCTATGCTATTACTATATAAAGAGTGCTTCATGTTGAAATTAAGGAGGTAATATGGATGCTTTTGCTTTGGACAATAAGCAAAATAATACCTCGCTTGTTGAAGTATTACACGTTAAACATGTAAGGGCCAGTTCAATGACGTATTTATGTTGTTATTATTATTTCCGCAGATAAAACTGGAGGCTCGCATTGTTGCTTTGGTATCAGACAGGATTATGTTTGTTGTGTTTCTCGTTGGCTTCTTCATCTTGCTCACCGTGATATTGGTCAAATTCAACGGGAATCCTGAAATATTGTCTGATTATTGTAAACAAGTAAAGACAGTAGAATAACTAAACTTGTCACCTAGCGTGCTTGGTCGTACGCTATCCTTTTGTCTTCAATATAACCTCAACAGATGCCTACGTTTTATGTTTGGTACAAATGAGTAAAACGCTCTGTATACATTTGAGTTTTATATGGGAATGTCAAGCCATATCTATATATGAGCATGTTATAATATGATATAAGTATGTCGATTTACATGAGCGTGTTACACACATTACCATGCAAAAGGCAGTACTGATACGTTACATAGGCTAACTATATCAATTGAATGTTGCAATTTAACTATCAGTAGTTACTTCCTTGCGGCATGTATCGGCAAATTGATTTTTTTGGCGAGAAACATCCATATCATAAATACAGATTGCTTCAGTAAATTGAATGCACTTCTAGTGGCCCAAGAAACGGACTGTGTTTGCATATATTGCTTGATGAAAATTGGTAGCTAATATAATTTAAACTTGACATATAAATAATAGAAAATCTTTCCTACCACAATCTTGTGTTATTTCATGCTCCTCTCAACGACTATAAACGCCGTTAAGTCTACACATATGAAATTCACAGCTATACGACACAAACATAAGAAAACTGTTTTTTTTTCTAATTATTTTTCTTTCGATGTTATTTGTTACATGTACGTTTTATTTGCCAATGAATTATTTGGAAGAGAGAAATTGGAAAAAATATAAAATGTTGATAAGCCAATCTCTATTTCGTGTTACAATGTTTGGTTTCTTTCTTATTTTTATTGAAAAATATTGTACTTTTCATGACTTGGGAGGGAAGATCTGTCATTCAAATCATTATATCAAACAGATAAACTCAATATCTGTAGCTTCAGTTGTAACCTTTCTGGATATGAAAATTCAAGATCCACAACCAATATTCCAAAATGAACTTTAATGTTTGACGATATGCAAAATTAAACTATACTGTTATCATTGTTAATATCGCTTTGGTTTCTGTACACAATACCTGGACATTAATGATAGTAAACATAATTTAAATCCCTAAAATATAATGGGTGCACTGCATTAATTTCTTAAAAGATATTCTTTTTCAAGTAGTATTTCAGATTTCAAAAATTCGAAAACAATCGTCCATTTACAACGACACTCTTTTTGCCATCAAATGATAATTCAAAGCAAAATAAATATAAACTAGACCTACAGGGCATAACATGACTTCTCAGAGTTGATACATTACGAGACAAAGGAATAATGTAGAAGATAAATCTGTATTTACAAGACATGTCAGGGTTCCAGTAAGTGATCTTGTGAATATAATTGGTTCAACTTCAAAATGCAAATGCTGTTCTGCAATCTTAGATTGCAATAAAGTTTTCCAGTCATTTTATCACTTCATACAACTACCAAAAGCAGTTGGACACGGATATTCAAAATTGTTTCGGTTACTGAAAACAAAATGGTAGGAGGAGTTAAATGGAGCGACACACTATTATTGTTAATAACGTTGCTTTATAAGGACGAAATTTCCTTCTGCACAGCTTTGAAATAAGACACTTAAGGGCGTTGTCATTAATTTAATTGTGTAAGCTTCTAAACCAATGGTCTCCAAACTTGGTTCTTATTTTTTTTTATCTAAGGCGAGTATATTTACTTCTCACGTATTTAAATCCTCATCTATCGGTATATTACATTAAACATAAAGCATTATTTAATTGATTCACGTGACGAAAATCCCAACATAAAAAAGAAAATCAGTTTATTGATGATTGAAATTCAACGTCGTGTTGATATAGTACCAGTTCATTAACATCGTGTCCTCTTTACGCATAAAGATTTTATTATTATGCATGCTACAATTCTTAATTAACTCTTCT
>JAAAKB020101413.1:0-13088 GCA_010014835.2 Apostichopus leukothele | reverse complement strand
GGGGAAAAGCCACCGCATATCCCGCTTCCTCGTGGCTACTGGATTAGTCCATTTAATCGTCGACGGACGAAACTTCATTTCCATTCTCATATTGCACTTCTCGGCTCGAATTCCTTTCACCAGTACATTTATATGTACTGAACGTGGACCAGGCGTGCAAAAGTGGTTCGATCTTGTAAACTGGATGGTTCAATATGTAAAGTTGTAAACCGGACTTATGAAACAACCGCAATGACGTGCGAAGTACGACGCAGTACGACAATAGAAACAATGAAAGGGTTTCGTCATCTTTTTGTTATAAAGCAAACAAAAACTTCAAAGAAGTATTACGTGCATGTAGCCTACATCCGCACCCCGCAAAACAGTATTAGCAGACGATCATAATAGAATGACGCAACTACAGCTGGGCATACGAGAAATTATCAAACTAGTGTGGCGTGTAAAGGCCTTCTTATTGTTGCATTTAGGTAAACCTACCACTCCCTTTGATGTTATTGCGTTGGTCATTAATGGCATATGTACTCTTCCGTACCATGACTTCGTAGTATTTTTTGGCAAAGACAAACATCACACGTGTGCACCCTGGTTGGTTTGCCCGGTCCTACTCATACATTGCGTAGTTGTTGTCAGTGGTTGCATACTTAGTGTTCATTTGACGTCTGCACTGATATTATTCGTGATCTACAGACAAAGTTGCGGCACGAAATTATGGCTGTTCCAAAAGGTTTGCTACATTGGATAGCTATAGCCTTACTTCATAGCATTGCTAAGCTACGATATAATTATTAGTACTAGCCTAGGCCTATACTATTGTTCTCTTTTAGTTTTATGTTAACTTAGGGTCAGACCTAGTACTATTAGTACTTAGGCCGACTTGATTGTTTTTGTTTTTTAACCTTCTTAAGGTTCATCCCGATCAAATGTAACTCAACGTAAGCTTATAAATAATTTTGAATAGTGCAGACAAAGGCATCACCGAGCTATTTCTTTTGTGTATAACCTACTTGGGCACTGCTACTTGCTAGTGTTAAGTTGGTGTAGGCCTAGACCTATGACCTAACATAACTAAGGCGGAACAAAGGGCCTAAGTTATGCCTACTTTGACAATGTCAAAAGTGAGGCTGCCCACAGATGCCCCAAAGTTAGCCATAGTAATGATATGTAAATGCAAAGTGCTGTCATGACCTCAGCTACATACTTTTAAGTGTATAAAGTTTCAATCAATTAAAAAAGTATTTTTAGTGCCTAATAATAAAGTCAAGCAATGTTCAGTAGCCCTTGAATTTTGAGCTGGATTTCATTTTCAGAGTAAGTTTGTAGAGTGGAGTTGTAGGTTGGGCGGGGCAGGTTAGCTGTGACTGAAACTCTTAACTTAAACACGACAACTTAACAAGAAGGAGGTCTTTGTGCAACTGAATATATTAACAGTACACTCTCATGAGACTGCATGCTATCTCCCTATTACATAATAGTACTGAGCACCTGGAAAGGGAATGCATTCAGGCATGCATCATTACAATAATACCTTTGTACAAGGAGTCAAAGTATCAGGGACCTCTTCAAGTTTACCTTCCTTACTTTCAGGTGATTGTGGACCATTAAATTGAATTTTGCAGGACCTTAACATAGGCCTATATATATTTCATCAATGTGAGATTTAAAATAGCGATGAAGTTTTTGCAGCTTTTGAACACAAACTACATTCATCAATTTTTATTTGACTAGTTACCTGATCATCGGGTGAATAAGCATGGCCACCTTGCTAATTCACCCGAGTGCAGTCCGTGAGCTGGTGAGATTCATCAAGCCACAGAGGAGCAAATTTGTGTCAATTTATCCCATCTAAACAGTCAAATTGTGCTTATTGTCCAGATGCATCATACAATATTAGTATAGTTTGAATAAAATACCATGAATCTTAGGCAATTTTTTTCTAAAATATTTGATTGTCTTCTTTGCAAAGAGAAACATCACATTAGTCAAATGATATATATGTGGGCTTGTAATTAGGGGTTTCCTTTTTAATTGCTAAGATAAGGAATTTTGATGAGCGCAACACTCTACATCATAGTTTGCACATATATTTAATGAGTTCCTCCAGATTTATCAAATCTTTATATGTGTACATCTTGGAAACGAAAAGAGCTTTTCGAAAAAATTTCAACAGATTTTGAATGAGATTATCACACACGACAAATGTATGGAAGATGTGGCAAAATTGGCTAGGTGTCTGTAGGCCTTCAAAGAAAGAACTAAGAAGTTTGCAACATAGCAATCTGTTTGATATATAGCTGATTATGGAGAGGATATGTCACGGATTGTCTAGCTGACCCTTGAATACAGTATCTTTATCACCGTAAGGCAATGCATCCTTCAGTTAGCTCTTAAGGGATGACATTTATTATCGATCTGTTTTGTGGTGCCCTCTTTGGCAGTATTCACCCTCCAGTGTGCAGTTAAGAACAACGCGTGGGGCAGTATCGGTACGAAGAGTGAAGTAGCACTACTGCGACAAGGAGGGGACAGTACATTCGAACTTCAAGATGACATGACTTATGCAGAGGTAATTATGATCCTAGTCCCACTTACATAAACTATAGAAACAGAGAATACACAACTCTTGCAATTCGTTATAGTCGCTCTATAAGCATTGTTGAATTAAATGTAATTGTTGTACCTTCCCCACCAGATTCCCTTGTGTATTATCCTCTATATATAGTGCATTTCATGCCAGACACGATACGTGTTTGATAACATGTGAGAAGTCTCAAGATTAGATGCAAATAAGTTTTACAATTAGTGAACATTGAGGTTGGGCTATTTCTCCAGGTAGGTATAACTGGTAAAAGTGTGGTGAGTTTAATGTCAGCCTATACACTTGAATATGGAAGGTTATCATAATGCTTTCCCCAGTAGGTCATGTGACACTAATGCAGAGTCTTGTTAACAATATGTATGGCCTATGACTCAACACCTTTTTTTTTTTTAATTGTAAGACAACTGCTTCTGTAACCTGTGTAAGTTTGATTACAAAACGATAACAAATGATAACAGACCATGTTGGATGGCATTTTGGAACTCTACCTCAATACACTCAAATTAAATTTGATGGTCAGATGTTCTTCAGAAGCATTGCTTATATTCTTCTTGTCAATCTTTGAAATGTCAAAGCTATGGACCGTTTGTACGGCTGTTAATGTTGTCTGCATTTAAAATTTCATAAAAATGGAAATTTTGGTGTAGAAATATTACTTTCTTCTGTGAATAAGTGAGTTAAATATTATTAGCAAAACCAACATATTTTCAGTTGAATTGCTGTGATCACATTCACTTTGCTGTCATGGAATAACCTTCGTCAAACTAATACAACCTTTTATCATATGCTATGAGGATGTGGTTTTGACCTAAAAATGCAGAAAAGTTTCCAACATTTTTCCAAAAAGCAATCGACTTCAGCCAACCGAATAACACTTTAAACAAAGAGCAGTGTTGTTTAGTGTGGTACAGTTTATTAGGTCAGTCGAGAAATGATACACTTATACAACTACCTTTCTCAAGGAAGTTTATGTGGACTAGTCTCATACTGTAGCCAAACAATGATTCTACTTCAAGAAAGAAACATTCAAACTTCTTTCTTTATTAACTATTTCCACAGCTTTGGATGGGCACCCATGTCAAAGGTCACAGCATCCTGACTAGCTCGGAACATGCAGGTAAAACGCTAAGCCAGTGGGTAGAGGAGCACCCTGACTGTCTGGGGTCAAAGGTTAGATCCAAATTCAATGACCAGCTGCCTTATCTCTTCAAGGTCCTTTCAATCAACAAGACACTCTCCATCCAAGCTCATCCAAATAAGGTATAGTTAACCACTTTCTGCATTTCTCTGCAAGCTTTCTTAGAATGTTGTTTCGTCAGTTTGTTGTAACCTACAGTATATGTGTCGCTTCGACTCGGATTACAATAGGGGCTTCCATTGTTTCTACAGAGGGCGCTGTCCTATCGGTCCCAATGTGCATAATCTTTAGTGTCTACAGATCTCTGAATCAAAGTAAATATGATCGTGTTAAAGCACTCACCAGGATGCGAACATGCGGGGTGACCTTGCATACAGACACCCTGGGTGATTGACTAGTTCAAGGGTCCACTTGTGCAGTTAAGCCAACTAAAAAAGGGACTTAAGGTGCTTAAAAAATAACTTAAGGTGCTAAAACGATTAATTTGACTTTCAACATATGAGATATCTGTTTCAAGAAATCTCTTCTTCAAGAAAAACAAACAAAATTGTATATACTACCAGTGATCAACTCACTGTATCGTTGGAACTAGCTAGATAGAACTGATATGATAGCGCCCTCTATTGTGTGGCTTGAGAGCCAAATTGATCAAACTGAGACACTTCGTAGTAAACGTAACACATGTTTCGGTTTTGAAAAAATGTCTGGAATATGATTTGTTGAAAATGATCGGAACCATGTATCAGAGTAAATTGTGAGTTTTCCAAACTTTCTTACCGCCTTTCTTCTATACAGTACTAGGTTATGAAGGGTAACCAGCTATTGTCCAAGTAACAGTACCCCGAAATCGTTTATGAAAAACTTTACACCATCTGTGCCCAAAATAGAAAACACCTGTCCTCCCCTGTACCTGCCAAATCTCTCATCCAAAATTAGCAACCTCTGAATCATTTCATGTGAAATAGTTTATTTCTTTTTTACATTGAAAGTTTCTTCTGTACTTTCCCACTACTATGGTTTCCTCTCAGTCTCTTGCCCCTGCTGGTACACTTAGAAATGTTTGCTAACTTACGTCAGGTTTGTAATGTCACTCTCCTCTTACTTTGAACCTTCAGTCTCATGCAGAACAGTTGAACGCTAAACATCCAGATATCTATGTAGATGACAACCATAAACCAGAGATGGCCCTCGCCCTGACCCCATTCGAGGGTATGAACGGATTTAAGAGACTGTCAAAGATCGTTCATTTCTTGGAAGGTAAGCCAAAGTGTCTTTTTTGCCTCATAATACCTTGACAGTTTTTAATTGGATATTGCGTCCTGCACGATGGAAAGTTTTTGTAGAAAAAAAATGTTTGAGTAGCATGGCAGTGTTC
Organism: Apostichopus leukothele; assembly: GCA_010014835.2. Classification (NCBI taxonomy): domain Eukaryota; kingdom Metazoa; phylum Echinodermata; class Holothuroidea; order Aspidochirotida; family Stichopodidae; genus Apostichopus; species Apostichopus leukothele. The sequence goes on along the minus strand of JAAAKB020101413.1, from coordinate 7,979 downwards.
TTATTCGATTTGACACTGTGTCTCTAATTAAATACGTTGGTGCAATTCATTCAATACACTGCAGTCTAGCATTGCACAGGTTAGTTGTTAATAAATGAAAAAAAAACATATTAAAAATTGAGAGTAAATTGACTCTGCACTCCAAGATGTCTTGAACTTATCTGTTAATAACAGTTCGATGTTGGTCAGGTCTGTGTAATCTAGAGTTAACGTTATTAAAAAATGTTCTAGAAGATGAAATTTCAGTGTCCAGAAATATAAAAGACTTTTTCATAGTGAAAAACTTTGGGTGATGATGTATTTGCCGTACATGAGTTTCATCAGCACACGACTTTGTGATCATACATGCCATTTACATTCGTCTACATTTTGACACATCCTAGCCCTGGGGTTCTCTATTGGTGGTCCACGGGCCAAATCCTGACCACAAAACAGATCGCCCCAGAATCTTGCACTGATCGGATGTTCCAACCCCTAAGCACTTAGGCTTGACCACCCTACAGGACAAACCTACACATTACCGAATCTAGGTGCAGTGAGATCCTGTGTCTCTCTGGCCCTTGTAAAAAATTGATAAGCCTTACTGCAGCTTAAGTCTATTCTCATATCTTATGATATAAATAGAATTTCTACAATTTGCAAATTTTTAAGAGATTTTAACCAGTCTCTCCCATACACAAACGTTATAAAAAAGAATTTCTAACTTTGGCAAATATATAAGAGATATTAATCAGTCTCTCCCATCTAACTATCCCTGATTGTAATGGTTTTCAAAAGTTTTTGATGTAAAGTAATCGTCTTTCCCTCCCCCCCTCCCCTCCCCCCGTCGACTTTTGTATCCAGCTATACCAGAGTTTAGGACAGTCGTTGGTGAGAAGGAGACAAAGGCACTTCAAGAGGCATGTAGGACAGATCCTAAAGGAACCTCTGACTCGGCCAAGGCAGTCCTCAAGAAGTCCTTTACCTCTTTCATGAATCAAGATGAATCATTGGTCAGTGAACAATTGGATAAACTGGAAAAGCGTTTCCAGAAATTAGGTCAGTTTTTGTAGAATTAATTTGTCACTAACTTTTTTTCTATAGTACTTGTCGAGATTTCATTTTGACGAATGTGAAAGGTGTGTGGAAGGGGGCCAACATGGGGTTGGGGGGGGGGGGAGGGGTGGAGGGAATGTGTATGAATTTCTTGATGAGAGGGATGAGAGGATGAGGGTACGTAAATTTTAATTTTATTCGTCCAGTATAATTAAGGTTATACATGTTACAAAAATACTAATGTGCGGTTTGAAGGATCAAACATGCACTTCTTGATCCACAAAACCTGGAATTATAGCCAAACTTTGCTTGCTTGTTGACAGATTTTCTGTCAGTCAATTGCTTAACATTTGTACTGATCATAAAGGACGTTGTTTGGCAAGAGGGAATGGTAAGGGGTGGATCAGATTTTCTCTCTGAGTCTGCAAGTATAATTTATCACTCAGATTGCTCCAATAAGGATTAAGTACAAGTAAACAGAGGGTCACTGACCGGTTTACCAAGGATTAGGATAGGACAAGGATTAGGATTAGAGCACAAGTGCATGGACTGTGTTGTAAGAACCAGACAAGTAAGACTGGCCCCATCATTAGAGCAGCAATCGCCATTTGAATTTCCATTGGATACAAAATTCTGTAATAATCCTACATGGCTCACTTAAGCAATCTTACCCAACGGGGTCAATATTGCATGCTGTTAGGAGAGATGTTAATATTGACACCTGCTTGATGTATATGGACCAGTCAGGGATGGAAAAATCCCTGGGAACTATCCAAACCAGGATCGTGGGATAATCATGAATCTGGGGGAATTCATCGTATTGAAAGAAAAAAGTAAATAAATAACAATAAATGAAAAGTAGAAAAATGAAAGAAGAAAAAAGGAAGATGGTTAATGTGAAAAGAGAAAACAGCAGTTTTGGACTTTTAATTTTTTGGGAAAATACCCTTATATGTTATTAGTAGTGCTCATTTGTCTGTTTTGCGAACATCAGAGGGAAATTTCCGATCGTAGCGACCATGTGAACAGCAAATTCAGTAAGGTTTTCCAACCCTGTGAACAGTGTTCCAGCATTGCCTCATATACTGTATTTATTTGATTTGGTTTCTTTCCTGTTTGCTTCGACAGTCGATGAAGGCCAAGATATTTCCAATGTCGATGGTGAGATATTCTTGCGGCTCTGTAAGGAGTATCCGGGGGACGCGGGCTCTTTTGTGAGTTATTTTTTCAATGTCATCACACTGAAGCCTGGCGAGGCGATGTTCCTACAAGCTAATGAACCACATGCATATATGTCTGGAGGTAAGCACAATATTTCCATTTTGTATGACATCTGTAAACTGTGTAATAATGATATGAACAATGTAGCTAAGGCCTAACACAGTTTCTTAGTGGATAGACTAAGCCTATCCTTCTTGGCATATATACGTATGGAGGTTGGGTGTTTCAAACAGTGTACGCCCATGTAATAAAGAGTCCCTATGGAGACATGTAAAAGACAGTAGCTGCTGAAGATTAAACTCCTTCATCCCGATACCGAAGAATTTCAGTTTCTTGACATCTCTCTCCGCTTGTTTCAGATTGCATCGAGTGCATGGCCTGTTCTGATAATGTGGTGCGTGCCGGTCTGACACCCAAGTATAAGGATGTACCAACCCTGTGTGAGATGCTGTCCTACATCACCAGCACACCCGAGGAGAGAATCTTTGACAGCCGTGTGGACCCCTCCGATCCTTGCGTTACCATCTATAATCCTGCCATACCAGACTTTGCAATCGCTAAAGTAGAGGTAAATGTCTCTTAAATATAAGTCTCAAACTGTTTTCTTTAGAAGGATTGTTTTTAGAATTAGCCCCAGTCTTTTCTTCTGTTAAATGTTAGTAATTTTTTTAATGCTTCTATCCTTTCTTGGAATCCTTAAAACAAATCCCAAGGTAACTGATTTTGTTTCGGTTTAGTCGGTTTTGTTTTGGTTCGGTTTAGTTCGGTTTTGTTTCAGTTTAGTCACACTTTTGTTTCTTTCAGTGTTTTGAACTTTGCTTACAACATCCTCATCAGTTTTTCAACATAATGTTCTTTTTTCCAGATACCGGCCGAGACTAGAAACCACACCCTACGTGCGTACGACAGTGGCAGTATCGTCCTCTTCATCAGAGGCAGTGCGACTGCTACGTCTAGCTCCATCTCAGAAACGCTCTCCTTGAGACGTGGATCTGTCATTTTTGTGGCTGCGGGAGAATCCGTCCAGTTGAACCTGGAGTCCAATGACAGTTTGTTGGCATTCAGGGCTTACTGCCCTCAAGATTAAGATGATGACGATGTGAGGTTTAGTGCTAACCAGAGATCAGGATTTAAATTATTGTAAGTGATAATCTTTCAAAAAAACTGGATGCAAAAAACTATTGCAACTGTTGCTATGTTTGATATAGATGTTGTCAGATAGTGTATACTCCTGCCAAAACCTAATACCGCCATCCCCCCTTCCCTAGCAGTTAAATGTAGTTACTGTTTTGTACCATTGTACAATGGTCAGGAATCCTGCAACTCTGAGTATGCAATGTAAATATCATAGACATGCCTTCCTAGGACATTAGTAAGCAACATTTCTTTATGCTACTGCCAGGGCATTTTTTTAAGGATTATTTTCTGGTTGTCCCTCAGACAGAACACTGGCTTGCTTGCAATAAACTCCCCTTTGAGTTGGTAATAGACCTACCACTATGATTGTATCGTTTAGGTATCTTCAAAATGATGGAAGGTGGTGACACACCAGTTTAATCATTTTACCTGTTTTGGGGTTGTTTAGTTACAATGCAATTTAAAATCTATAAAGAGAACTAGTCGTCCGCAGGACGACCACCAAAGACGGTTTTGGTTGTCCAAATGGAGATCTCAGATAATCTGACAACTATTTGAAATTTACTGTGATTGTCATGTTCTTGTAAAGGAGTTGGCCAGTCCCTGCACTGTCAAGTGTGAGATAATTCTTCTAATCCTTTGGCATTGAGGTGAGCATCAGCTTCCAAATGGCATACTTTATTACAAAGTAATGTATTTGGCTGGTGTATTTAAAAAAAATATATTATTAAGCCACGATAAAATGACTGTAATATGTAAATTTTCCGAAGAGGCAGAAAAAGTTTTAGGGAAATCTTTTTACGTAAAGAAGAAAAATAAAGTTGGATATAACATGCATAGGAGTGGCGGTATGGTACATAAGATGAGATAGATAATAATGGAGGTATTCACTGTAGTGCGTGAACAGTAAAGGGCATAACTCTGATATTCAAAGTACAGTATGAAACAATACTTTTCTCAGGTGAATTTAATATTTTTGATATTATCTAATAAGCTGAAAAATTAAAATTTCAAAAAATAGCCACCGCCTAGCAATCGTATCCTTAGTTAGAAGGAAGATACCGAACTGGTATTTATGAAAAGTCTTTTTTTTTATTTTATTTTATTTTATTTTTTTTAGTGCTGCATTGTCTTTTTGTTTTGTATTTTCCATTTCATTCTTCTTTCTTTGTTCTATTTTTCTTTTTGTAAATTTTCTTCAAGCTGTAAAAACACCGCCCCCCCCGGTCCCCCACCCCCAAAAAACATGGACATAAACCATACAAAAAAAAACAACAGAGAATTTGACCATACAATGTGGATATGATATGCAGGCTTAATGATAATATCAATACTAATAAATGTACAAAATAGACACATTAGGATACATCAATTGTGGGAGAAATGGTTTCCTTAAAAAGGTCTGTTTTGTTCCTCATGTAATTTCTGGTATACCCGGTAGTACTGGGTATTCGTCAGCGGGTATACCCGACGCACCTATCGAGGATTTTTTACAACTGTACACAGCATGTTATTGTTAAGAAAGACAGTTCCAAACCCAAATGTGGAGTGTCAACAAATCATCTGTAGGATTGGCTGGTCTGGTAGGGGCGTGGCTTAGTCTTCGTGAAGATCCTGGGTCACGGGCCTTAAAGTTTGTGGACCGCTGGTTCAGGAAATGGAAGCAGTTGTGGTGATGAAAGAATGAATTACTGTTGTAGTTTTATTCTTATTACATATATGTATTTACACTGGATCAAAGAATTGATGTTACTTTCTCAGTGATTGCGATTATACCCTAAATCCATTAAAAAAATAATGTTAAGCTTTTTTAAGTTTTTGTTATGATGTTTTTTGGTTGTAAGCATGTGATTAAAAATTGTCATAGAGATAAGAGTTTAAACTCACATTCCGTAATATTCAAAAGTTGTATTGAATTCATTTATATTTTTATGACAATCATTGTTCAAAACTAACTCATAATTTTTACTACAAAATGTTGCATGTGTGAGCAGACTTTGGCAAAATGATGACATTTTAGAAGAATCATGCAAATTTGTGATTTTCATGCTCCTAAATGGTGAGTACAATTTTTAGCGGGCATTAGGTGTGAAAGTGCAAAGAAAACTCCAAAGTTGGACAGTAATGACTTGTAAACATGAAAGCTACTGCTCATTACCAATTAAATACTGATATTTTCATAGCTGCCAGGTGATATGTTTAATTTTTAATATTTAACTAAAGTTCTTTCATGTAAAATCAATATATATGTATGCATGAGTGTCGTCTAATAATGTTCTGTTTCAGTGTAACATATTCACACACATATTGGACAGTGCTGCTAAATTTTTAAAAAAGTAAGAAAGGTTTTTCAATATATGAGAAGGCTGATGAATGTTACAATATTATTTTAAAGACCATTGTAGTGAAAATTGCTGAAACTATTAAATCCTGGGTAGCACAATGAAGGTATGGCACTGCTGTATGGTGCTGAGTATAATTATATGCATTTCAGGTATGGTGTTGTGTGGTGTTGCTTTGTAGAGTAATTGGTGTTAGAACATTCAAATGGGGCATGTGTGTTGTTGCTTTGTACAGCTTTTGGTGTGGAAACATTCTTATGGGGCATTTTTTCAGCGTTTCTACAGAGGGCGCTGTCACATTGATCCTAATGTGTATAATCTGTATTGTTAACAGATCATTCAATCAAAGTTACATGACCGTGTGAAAGCTCTCACAAGCATGTGAACACACGGGTGAACTTGTATACAACCTAGCTAGCTAGCTAGCTGGGTGATTGACTAGTTCATGGTTCCACGTTTCCATGCAATAAGTTACGGTGCTGAAAACGGTTATCCGAATTGAAACTTTGAAAATGTTTCAAAAGAACAATAACTGTCAACTAAATGAACTCCTATTGATCAACTCACTGTGCCTTTATGATCGGCTGTCAGAGGATGCAACTCATCAAGTTTAACAGCACTAGATAGGACTGATATGATAGCGCCCTCTGTTGACTTTGGGCATGGCTGGAGAGCTCCGTTGTTTAGCATCTCTGAGAAGCATTTGGTGTGAGAACGTTCTCACTCTGTGATATGCTCTACTGGTTTTATAGTTTAGTTCAGAAGTACTAATACTCGTGGGTTGCCTGGGAGTTTAATACTCAATATTTGCATGGTAGAATCCCCTTTCACTGTACGTTACTGGAAAGGAATTAACACTAGGTCGGTGCTGGGTGTATAGCTTGATATAGGGATCAGATGTAGAGAACTTGTAATTCACAAATACCAGAAATGTATCATATGGTTAATATTTATTGAATTTTGATGACTGGTGTTAAACAAGGTCTATTAAATATTCTATAGGTGGTGTTGGTTGTAGATTCATATAAACAAAAGTGCTAATACAGGGTTCCTTAGTAATAAGTCTGAAATGGTGCTATAAATAATTGTAATCACCACAAGTTGGTGACTTCTTTAAAGCAGCCGTTTGAGTCGATTTTCATAAATATTTCAACGTTTGTTTTTAATTCCATGTAGGTAGAAACATGTCATAAATCATAAGCCTTGCTTTTCTAACCAATTTTCATGTAAAGAAGATATCGAGATAAAAGTTAAATATTAACATTTTGCTCTTTAATTTTAAATATGGTCAAAAGTAGTATAAAAAAGGTTGTAGCCCCTGACACCCTATGTGAGGGCTAGCTCAAATTTGTGGCATCATTTTTGGGTGTTAAATGCATCTCATTCGGGATTTGTTGGTCCTAATATTATTAGCTACTTGCAGCAAACTTTTCTGGTTGCTTGTCTCTCTCTGAAATCCTTCTGAAATAGAAATGTGTCGTGTTTTTATAGTTTCTGATAATATCAGCTCTGTAAGTCAAATGAGATTCTGAGAAGTGAAAACATTATTCCTGATCCATTTCTGATAACGAGTCTGAAAATAGTCATCAAAGTGAGTACATTTGTGAACGTAAATGGTCAGTGTCTTCTTACTACAAAGTAAAACTGCTTCAACACGTTATTTAGTGTAAAGTCATTAGCAATTCTAGATCCGAAAGGGACATTAGTTATATATAACAGTTTATACCATATCATAGCAGTGATTCTTGTGAAGTTGAGAAATCAATAAGATTGCTTGTATAGAAAATATACGTTTGTTGGTAAAATGGTAGTTGGCCATTTTGGAACCCCATTTTTCGAAAAACTGTACCATCAATTGAGTGAAAACAAAGTAAGAAATATTGAGTACTGTTTGAAAAGAAACCACAGTTTGAAATTTATGTCAAGGGTGTCTCGCGTTATCAACTACTTGAATAATTAAAATTGATACATTTTATGTCAACCCAATTGAAGTGTGCCAGCAGCCAACATTGGTTGTCACAAGTGTTTCTGCTGTGCGTACTTTGCGTGGCCCTGGGGAAATGTCACAGGCTCAAGTATATTATGAAAATCAGAATAAGTTGTCATTTTATCACATATTTCCCATAGCCCTCCTTGTTAACCCAGGCCCTGGGCTGTTGCCTCTCTCCCCCCGCCCCCCCCCCCCCCCCTCCCCCCCCCTACTCCCCCCCGCCCTCTCCCCACCCCACCTGCGACATTCTTGTC